>VWZP01005784.1:140584-160128 GCA_013396995.1 Dicaeum eximium | reverse complement strand
AAAAAAAAAAAAAAAATCAATGTGGAAAGATCATAAGCTTTAGTGCCTAGAAGACTGCTAATACCAAGGTCAGCATATCATGTTTTTTATAACCTGCTAAGTTCCTGCATTAAATTAAGGGAAGCAAAACATTTTTTTTCTCCTATTGTAAACCAGCTTTGTCTTGGGTTCTTCACTGTACCTTTTTTTCAGACATTTGAACAAGAGATCTACAGTAACAATGACTGTTTTAATATTTTTGAAATTTAGGTGCAAATTAAATACCTGAATTAGGCCTCCTAAGTACCGTTCTCAGATGCTTCCCTTAATGATGCACAGCTAAAGGTTGTGTTTCTTTCATAACTTTTTGTAAAGGGATTTGTCATAATAAGGAGCCTACAGGCTGGCTTTAATTTTTAAGTATGTGCCACTTGATTGTCATAGTACCATTTTCCCTCATTTATGTTGCTTTAAAACCCTCTTGATAATCCTAGAAAATCTATTAATTGCTAATGCTATCCTGTGTAATGAGATTACCCTAAGAAGTGTTTTGAAAGAATAAGAGGCAGCAAAAAGGCTTTCAAAAATATATCTCAGAAGGTTGTTCCAAACCTATGCCAATAAA
Organism: Dicaeum eximium; assembly: GCA_013396995.1. Classification (NCBI taxonomy): domain Eukaryota; kingdom Metazoa; phylum Chordata; class Aves; order Passeriformes; family Dicaeidae; genus Dicaeum; species Dicaeum eximium. The sequence continues at coordinate 159,524 of VWZP01005784.1, read as the reverse complement.
TGTTAAGATTTCTCCAATTCAAGTTAATCAAGCTAGTTTTGGCTAACATAGGGCAATCTTTAATTAAAACTAATATTGTTACATAATTATCTCCGTCTTTCATGATGAATTAAAGATTAAGATATGCCTGTCTACTAAGATTCAAATACAAAATCTGTCCATTGGCAATAATGAAGTTCCTGTTTACTCCCCTAGCAAAAAGACATTATTGTGTTTTCCTGATCCCTTCTGAAATACCTGAGAACGCAATCATGCTTTAGAGGGCATATAAAGACTATGCAGCACAAAAATGTTTATTTAATGTTTGGAGTTTTAGATACTTTTGAGGTCAAGTGAAGACTCATCCTCTCCAAAGCCATATGGCGAATAATTTACCTCATTCACATTCACTGGATAAAAATTTTTGGCATCTCAGAATTAATTGTCCTGGCTCCAGTTTTAGCTAATGGAGAAAAATTGACATATGTACAGGGTGATTCACTCAAATCAGAGTTCACTCAAAAGAGCTGGCCTGTACATTTCTGTCGTTCTCATCATTGTTCAGAACTTAAACAGTTAGTTTGGACCAATCCTTGTTTTTGGAGAGTTAAACTAGATAAGATCAACGCCATCTCTGACAATTACGGCTCTCCTAATAACATAATGCAATTCTTTTCCTCTATTGAAGCATATATGCCTAAGAGTCTGAAAGTGCACCAAATAATTACATTGTGAAACTCCTTGCTTCAGGATGCAGCAGTTATTGCAATTTTATATGTATTACAGAAATGATTGGATATGGTCATGGAAGAGAAATTCAATGAAATCTGTTAGATGCACAGAAACGAGCTCTAGGGAAGAAAGTGGAGGGGGCTTCATTTGGGATTTTTTGGTTGGTTTTATTTCTTTGTTTTTGTTTGGTTGGTTGGTCAATTGTGAAGGTTTATTTGTTTGTTTGTTTTGATTTATTTTTTTCTAAAAATCATTTCAGTGATAGGAAACTTCTTCACAGTATCAAAAAAATACTAATCTTATAACTAGGTTATTTCTTGGGACCTGACTGCATGAGTGGGAAGGGAAACTAAGCTAAAGCATGTAGTTATTTGCATATTTTAAATTCAGGTAAGGTTAAAGTAGTGCTAATAATTTTAAATAAAAATTCATAGGCCAATGGTTTTTTCATGATTTTGAGAAAGTAAAGTACTTTCTGCATCCTTCATCATTGGCAAGCAGAAGGTGAAACTAATTTTTGATTGACTGAGGTGCAAAAAGCACAGTACACAAGACTGTTTAAAATGTGACAGTCTTTGTTTCAGAAAACAAAAGTACAGTAATAAATATCAGTGAAAGTCTTATTCAAAATCTGGGTTTATTTTCTATATCAGAGATTTTAAAGTACACCACAACTTCCAATCATTTGGAATAGCCCAAGGCAAAATCAACAAAACTTGCACAATTAGCATGAGATAAAGATTTGCTCCACTATAGGACTTGGTCAAATAAGAGAATAATCAGACACTGATGGAAGTATTTAAAAAAAAATTATTATTTTAAAAGAAAAAAAAATTAAAAGAGAAAAAATCTGAAATTTGTTTTCATTCTACTGTAAAATAAAACTTCTTGATTTATTACGAACCCCCCTTCCTGCAAAAAAATCAATCCCACAACAAACAAACCACCAAAGAGCAATCAAACAGACATAAAAGGTGAAGGATGTGATCCTGAATTATCCAATAGCCTAAGACTAAGGACAATTGCATACATGGAAGACATGGAACTTTTTGACCAAATTTTCTTGCTGTTTCTTGTCACTGGCATAAATCACTTTTCTTCCTGTTGAAGATGTTAAATTTCATTGAACATCTATATGCACTTATTTTTGCTTCATAAAGTCATATGTTGAATGTCATTTTTTTTCTAGACAACAGCATGGGCCATGAACCATGGACCAACACCAGCTCCATTTTGTCCTATTGTACTTTTTCAGTAGGTGTGGAGGACAAATAAAAACCTGAGTGTGGAGGACAAATAAAAACCTGATACTACGTGTTACATATAAAGATATTTATTTAAATCTGGATAGATCTTGCCATTGAATCAACCTTTTGTACAACACTTATCAACTAAATTTCTGAGTATATGTTCACATATCTTTAATCCATTAGTCAAAAGCAACACATATGAATAAGGAGAGTAACTGTAAGGAAAAAAGTTATTAATTAATTTTCTTTCTGTTCTTTTGGAAGTTAGTGACACTGCAATTTATTTAATGTTTTTGCTAGGTCTGTATCAGCAAATAAATGAAATGTTGACATGATCTGGTTAGTCAGATGAGCAATTCACTTAATCATAGATCTTGAAGTTAAAAACTAAGTACACACTACTCTAACCATATCTTTACAGTCCATTGACATTAAGATATTTTAGACCCACTGTGAATTAAAGGATATACACAAATAGATTTTTTTTAAATCAAAAAAGCAAGTAAGTTCTTATGTACTTGTGACTATCTGGCAAAATGAGTACTTATTTTCAAGGATCATTGTTTTGGTTTTGGTTTGTTTGTTTGCTTATGAATGTTTTTTTCAACTTCTGCTGCTGTATTATAAATCCTGTCTCACCCACTCAATAAAGTTTACTGCTTCAAATTGTCTACATATATGATTATTAGTTTTGTAAATTTTTAGTTCATTATGAAACTGATCTAATGATATTTAAATCAGTTGGGTTTGGAAAAAAATAGTTCTTTTCCCTGCATAACTGAAACTCCTCTTGCCACCAAATATTTGAATTTAAGGTATTGTCAGTGATTGAATTACAGCATCATATATCTTTTAAACTTAGGTTTGAAGAAAAGATATTTCAGCAAATTTACTAACCTCCAGACCCTACAAGATAGACACAGACTGCAGATTTCTGAGGTGAGTCAGACTGAAGCTGGAAAAGCATCTATTATTTTTAAACTTTATGCAACCAGTTTACCCATTAAGCAAATTACAAGTTCAAGAAATTCGCTGAATTCTCATGTGAATAAAGCACCCAGCAAAAAGCTTTCACTTGCATAAACTTTATGCTTAGAAATTAATTTACATTTTTAAATGAATAAAAGAAAAAGAGGCGCAGCTTTTTTCCAATAAGAACTATTAATATTTTATGTTTTGCTGAAGAGCTGCTTCTTTTTCTCTTTCTTCTTGACACCAGAGAAGCTATTAGCTCTTTATTTTTATGTCTCCCTTTTCCTGACCCCTACCGTGCCCCACAACCCAAATAATAACAACAACAACAACTCCAATCTGCCTCTCCCTGGTTGGGACACTGTACTTGCTATCTTTCCACTTTATTAACTTAAGCATTAGCTTTTTGAAGCGAGTAAAATTATAAATGACATGTAATCGTATGCTGGGTGGCAGAGGGCTGCTTTCTGAAGCCGTGATTGACTGAGGTGAACAGGGAAAGGGAAAAATTTGTTCTGAGGGTTGCAAAGTGCCAAGCGATATGTCATGGCCCCTGGCAACAAGATCAGCATTGTATTTATAATCAGTGCAACATGCTGAGAGGGCAAATCAAGCTGCAGGAAGCCCAGCTGCGGCAGTGACATAAGGGGCCATACTTTACTCCGTATCCTTTCACAGATGTTAACTTGTGCCGGGGCCGCAGCTCCAGCGATGGATTTTGGGCCTCACGGAGCGCAGACTCCGCTCACGGATGAGGAATCGCTCTTGCTCAGCACATGTGGCATGGGTCCTTGTATTTCACCAAGCCATTTAGTTCTATAAATCCCAATGGCTGTCTACGCTTATGAAAACTGCTCCAAAAAAAAGGTTGATAGACCCCACTGTAAATTAGACTCTCTCCAAGTTGGGCCATAGTAATAAAATGAAGGCTAGTGCGAGGTCAGACCCAATAAAGCAAATGTCAAAATTATGTCAGCAGGAAAATATGGAACGGACGCATCTTCGGGACTTCAGAGATAAATATCTGCTGGTGATGCACTGCAGGGTCAGTGACTGGATCACACAGCCTCTGAAAGAAGAAGCACAGATTTTCTGTACAAGTCCCATTCCTGCAGCTGTAGCTCGTTCTGGGATTAGGCTGAAATTTGGATACACAGTCAGTCCATTTGATGATTCTGCTGCAAGATACATAAATTTTAAACCCTTTTCTGTCTTTTAATCTCCACTTCAAAACCTGACAGAAAGGGAAATGTTAGTGTTCTCCAATGCTGTTAGTACCAAGAAAAGGGAGACCAGAACTCCAATAAAGTTTAAGGGAACAAAGCAAAGGAAACCCATGTTTACCCAAACCTAGAAACTTGTATATCAGTGGATATATGAAATGCATATGAAGTGACCTTAAAACTCTTTGAAAATCCCACACCTCAAAGAGATTCTTCAGCTCAACCAAAACACATTCAGGTTGGTTAATTTTACATCAATGAGTTAAGATCAAAGTCCTTTTAGCTGAGATTAGAAATATTGAAGCTCAAGATATCAGCCCAAAACTGCATCAAATCCTGCCTCTCTGAGGATATTTGGTGTTGGCCACACTGTTAAAAATATCAATTTTACCATTTGCTTGTAAAAAGAGAAAAAAAATATGTGAGGAGCATAGCAAAGCTATATTTGAATAAAGACAATGACCAGAAATGTTTTAAATACTATGCAGGTGACACAAATGATACAAATAGTTTAAAAAATTAAAATTAAAATAAAATATAAAGGAAAAAATAGAAATTTAAAAATAGAAAACACATGAACATAAAATGACAACTCAAGTTTTACTTAGATGAAGTTACAATCCAGTCTGGGGGTTTTTTAATTAATCTTGGTTCAGACATGATGTTAACATGTAAAAAATATGGTTTTTCTCCTGATATTAAGGTTCTCCAAATAATGATAGTAAATATTATAAGAATACAAGTGTTTTATTATATTAAGTATTAGCTTTAGTGAAAATATAGAAAAAAATATTTTAAAACTTTTCAAATTAATTGCAAAATTTTATTCTTTCAAGAGCATCAGTGAAACATCCCAAAATTATATAAATTACAGATTTTAGAGGGAAAAAATGAAACTATCAACATTTCTTGCACAGAAAAGTACATTCTGACTATTCTTGTGCAAATATCTGATTTTGATTCAGCCATTTACCTCTGTATAGTCTTGAGCCTTAATCTTATGTAAGTAAAGTGGAGATTGGTGGCTATCTTGGCCACAACGACCCCGCAATGATTGAGTTTAAAATCTCTGTTGACAGGATGAAAAGTGCCTGCAAAACTTTTCTATTACAATGTTCCTCGAGTCTTAAGTGCTTTTAATTTGTATCTTGCAAGTTTCCTAAGTTTTATAAAAAATGCACTAAATTTGTAGTCATTAGCTTGCTGTAAATAAATATTTTGTTTTCCTGCAGAAGATGTACATTTTTGAGACTCCAGATATGATACTTGAACCTATCCACACTTCCTTTTTTTGTTCTATCATTTGTCTCACAGGGACTTCCTGACCCTGTATCCAGGTATCTGAAACATTTACACCAAACTAACTTAAGCATGGCTCATTGTTAAAGGTGTTGGGATGTATTTCCCTAAAGCATTCATCACACAACACCTTGGCTATACCAAATTCTAATTGTGCAGGTTCCAATTTATCTGCTTCCCATGCACTCTCTGGGATCAAAATGCACCTGGAAGTTTAATCATATCTGAATTTCAATAACTTAGGTAAGGCAATGTTTTCTTCTATGTCAAGCACAAAAAAAATGTAAAGAACTTGTTTTGTCACAGGCATCAATTAACTTATTCAGATGACATTTAACTATCATCTAAAATATTTATGTAACTTCTATTAATGGATTGCTTTAGATATTCATGTCTACAACATTTCTAGGAAGCTCCAAAAAAACTGTGGCCTAGATTTATTCTACCTGATTTTGTAGAATCATGGAATTGTAGAATATGCTTATTTGGAAGGTACCAATCAAGACCATTGAGCACAACTCCTGGCCCTGCACAGGACACCACACGAGTCACACCCTGTGCCTGAGAGCATTGTCCAAACACTTCTTGAATTCCAACAGGCTTTAGTAATGCAACCACTTCCCTGGGGAGCCTCCTTCAGGGCCCAACCACCCCTTGGGTATGGAACATTTTCCTGATATCCAACCTAAACCTCCCCTGACACAGACTCAGGCTGTCTCCTGAAGTCCTGTCACTACAGAAAAAAGATCAGTCCCTGCCCCTTTGCTTCCCCTTGTGAAGATGTTGAAGACCACAAGGAGGTCTCCCCTCAGTCTACTCTTCTCCAGGCTGGACAAACCAAGTGCCCTCAGCTGCTCCTCGTACAGCTTCCCCTCGAGGCCCTCCACCATCCTTGTGGCCCTATGCATTTAGTCAAGACTAAAATAAAATTATAGCCGCCTTGGGCTCTATCTTCAGCACAGAGCAAGTATAGGTGTTTGCAGACAGTTCTGCAGCTCAGAGATGGGGTAAATCTCTCTCTGGACTTGCCTTTTTTTCTCTATCAGCCATTAATTACAATGGTAATTGTAATTATGCAATAGAGCAGATTTTTCCGTACTGAGACCACATGCCTAAGAAATGTGTGGCACAACTCAAGGTGAAAATAACTCCACCTAACACTTTGTGTTTTTATCTTCTGCTTTAGTTTCCTATTCTCAGACTATTCTATTAAATCTGTGTTTATTTTTTAAGTTGTATTGGATTATTCAGTAACTGAAACTGCACAGTATTTAAAGCCCTAAAGACAGTTTTTCCATATGATATCGTCTGCTTTGAGACATCCCATAATAGTCCACAGCACTGTTCTATAAATAAATAAAAAACAAATGAACACCATTCAATACACTGTTATCTCCATTCTTTAGAATAAATTCAATACGTATATCCATATTAAAAATCTATTAGGAAATTGTAGAGAGTGATGTACAAATATTAACATGAATATATATACCAAAAAAGGGATAACAATCAACATACTAAAAATTCTAAAGGAACATGTTTCCTGATGGAAATGCATTTTGATCAGTATTATTTATTTTAAATAATGCCCCTTATTTGATGAACTGAAATGAAGTAGTCACACTGATATTTCCATTTCAAAATGACCTTCAAGAAAAGCCATACATTTTTCAAACACAATAAAAATAGTTGTAAAAATGTTGGCATATATTCCCCTTGGATTGTTTAATTTTAAGGATTTTTTGACATTTTTATTTTTACAATTCCTCTCTGAATAATTCAATGTTTATTCATTCAGTGATAATATTTAAGTTGTGCCATGTCTTGGGATGAAGAATCATTTTTCAGTGTTGGCATTTTTGCATAAAAGAAGAAAAGACAAACAACTTTTTCATTTTTTTGGGGAGGAAGTATGTTTAAAGGAGAAATTATTGAATCAGGAGGCTAAGTTATATAAAGGAAACCAGGGTTTCTTTTACATCTTGAAAAACTATTGAGAGTTGAAGTATATTTTATCACAGTAAGGACTGGTTTTGATATTGACCATGCAGGCCATGAATGCGAATATTAATACTCTCAGTAGACCTGTTCTCATGACAGTTTCAGATTTTTATTTTATTTTATTTTTTAAATGACATAATAGATAAGGAATCAGAACTGCTCCTGAAACTCATGATATCAAGGCATTTTTGGGATTAATTTTCGAAGCTCAAAGAAATGTGGGTATTTATTCATTGTTGAAATATATCAGAGGTGATGGATTCATTTGGAACAATTAATTTAGTCGTTGTCAAATGTCAATATTTTTGAAGGTGCCCACAAGTTACTGATATACCTGTGTGTTGTTTGTTTTTTTCTTTTTTTTTTTCCCTTTTTAAAAGAGCACTTTTATTCTTTTAGATGCAAAATTAGACACTTATTTTCAGTCGAGGCACAAAAAAGCTGATACAAGAAGCTGTGGCAAGCTCCACATATAGGCATATAGATTATGTAATGATTTTGCCCATAATCCAGAGTTAAGCTGTAGAATGTAGTGTATGAAAAGTGCATGCATAAATACAAAATGAAGACAAAAAGAAACTGAAGGAAGAAAATTCTAAGGAGTCTTGCGCTGCAGAGGTGCCACTTAAGGCTCAGAAAGTCGCTGTGCACATGAACCACTGGTGAGTGTGAGAAGATATCAGGAAAATGTTTGTCCTAATATTATTTGCCCCTCCAGGCATCTGCAATTGGTCGTTGCTGGGAGCAGGACACGGGGCTAGACATGTCTTGGTGTGACCTACTCTGGCTTCTCCTCTGCACATTCTTCTGCTCACTGATTGAAGGGATCAGAGATCAGACCTCTGCTCGTTCACACCTTGGCCCCTCCGCTGTGGCTGCCCACAGAGGTCTCAATTAACAGTAATTTCAGGGATAATTTGAGTGATGGGCTCCCTGATGGCTGAATTCTCTACAGATCAAAGTCATCACAGCTCCATTAACTACAACACAGCAATGTCAATTTAGACCAGAAGTGAATAAAGCCCAGAGTTATTGAAACAGGTCTGTAATCACTGCATTCATTTTAAACAGGGTAGAGAGAGGCCATTGAGATCAGAGAACAACAACATTTGTTATCAGTTGCTGTGCAGGAAGAGGTTGAGAGCTGAAGCCTTGAGCAGAAATGAGATTCTCTTCGACTTATTCAAATGACGAAAAACTATAATGAGAGTGAAGAAGTAGTTTCATGAAGAACAGATGGATTTCTGCAAAAGTTTGTTTGAAATAAACAAGCAAATTATATTAAGATGAAAATAACTAAGACACTATTTTTTTTTTTTTGTATTCCATCATAGCTAGGACTGACTACCTTTAGAAGAAGGAAAATGGGTGACCAATTAACTCAAATACTTTACAGTAATTCTTTTTGTAGTATTTCTTGATACACTTTTCCTAATTTCTTTTTTGAAATGTATTTTCACTTTTCAATAAGAAATAACTACAGCAAATAGCAAGTTGTGCGGGTTTTTTTTCTTGCTTGAAAAATAATGCTGAAGGAATTGTTTTGCAGTTGAAAATTAATGTAACCCATTACGTCCAGGAAATTTCTTCAATACATTACTTGCCAAGTCTTTGGTCCTCGCGAAGAAAATTATTTTAATTTATCTCATTTTTCACAACTGAGCCAATGATTGTTTAACCTAAAGTGCTATTGTGACTAAGTAGAGAAATATCAGGGTTCTTGGTCATTTCGTTGACGCTCAGCTATTAAGTCCACTAGGTTAGCACTGAGAAACACAGAAACTGCCACCTCAGAACACAAAGTCCTAGAGAATATAACAGGGAATGAAAACATTTCATTTGGCTTTTTTTTTTGCACTGCTTTAGAACACTAAATAGAAAATTATATTGTTTCTATAAAACTCAGAAAGATGGATAAAAACAAGCTATAGAAAGGTTATAATTTTCAATTAAATGTTATAAATGTTTGGAGTTAATTTCTTACACATTTATGTGTTTTCTAGACCTTATATAAAATTATTATTATTTCTTTATTGCTATATCCTTGTTATGAAGGCCTTACAATCCATAAGTGAAATTGTGTCCTTTATGTTGACTCTGGAAACCTTAAAGTTTTGTCGATTGAATGTACCTGGTTAGTATTTTCAAATTTCCCTTGAGGACTTAGATAAATGCCTTCTGCTAAGTTTTGTGGCTGAGGTGCTACTGTAGGTACTTATGCCTGTGTTCAGCTTTATGTGCTTTTAGCTGTTCTACTCAAACCAATAACTCAGAGCTACAGCTCCAGTCAATTGTCAATTCTGACCTGCAATTTTTGTCAATATTCTGAAATTCACCTATGGAAATATAAATCTCCCGTCAAGATAGTTATGAAAACATTCAACATTTCATCTGTTGTATTACAATAAAAATTCAAAAGCACATGTTTTAGGAATAGCACTGTAGATTCCCCAAACCAGAGGCAGATTCCCTTTGGAGCTGCCTTTTGCCAAGCCAGCTAGAAGTTACTTCACTTGAAGTAACAGAATTACATAACTCTTTCAAAAATTTTGGAACTGAGAAACCATAACATTTTCTTGATTTCTAGATGAAGAGGGACATATTTTTCTTATGGCTTTAGATTCATGTTTAAAACCCAAAATTATAAGAACAGGAAAAACCTCAAAAATAACCCCTTGGTATAGAAAAGAGGCAGTTTCAAATCATCCAGTTAAAAGTTTAGATTAATTCTGAAAACAGTGAATAATTTCGTGAGTTTCACTTTTTCTTGCAACTCAGCATGGAAAAGATTGGGAACGACAGCTTCAAAATATTTGCAAGGCTATTTCTTATGCATATNAGAGAGGCTTAAGCTCCTAATACAAAAAAACCAGTTCTTTTTTTTTAAAAAAAAAAAAAGGAAAAAAAAGAGAGGCCTGAATACCATTGGCACTAGACTTCTTTAATGAGTGTCATAACAATGTTAAACTCAGATATGACCAGAAAATTATTCCAAGAGAGGGTGAAAAAGTCATCTTCAGTTTTATAAAACGATTTTAGGTGTTTGGGAGATTTACTGGAGTATGATGGATCAACCTCAGTGTTATGAAGAAAATCCTTTGCTGATCTGTAGCGCACTACCAGCATGAAAGGAACTACTTGGGCTTGCTCTGAACACCAATTTGTCTAAATGCCTCATACTTCATGTGGAGAGAGAGAGAGAAGACAGTATAGGTGACAATTCTTTTGTTTCTTGTTATCATTAGTCAAAATTAACTTTTTTTTTTGTTTCCAATCAAAATAAAACAATAAATAATAATAATATCTATAAAACAAATCAAATTAGTAAAAATGAAGGTATTTGAAAAATAGGGTGAAAGAAAGAGATAAAAAGCACATATTTCCCTCTTGTCCTCCTGGAAATAAACAGGCAAATTTTAAACAATATATAAGAGAAATATGAGATGGAGAACGGAAGAAAATCCATGACAGTGAGAAAAAGAAAGAGAGAGAAAAAAGCAAATATACCTAAACATTTCATTCAGATTTTCAAGGCCAAAAAGGAATTTTAAAGCCTTTCAGAACAGGAACTGTGATAAAATATGATCTTTAACCACACTAAGTCTTAGGGGTGCCTTTTTAGAATAAGAGCAAGAAAATGCAAATGAATTTAAGTCGGATGAAAATCTTTGATTATACAATGCATTAGTCAGATCCACACTTAGATTACAGTGATCAGTTCTGGTCATCACATTACAACATAAAATATTGAAACACTTGACAAGGTAAAGAGACAGGAGATGAGTTTGATCTTAGGTTGTGATTATATTGTATTAATGACTTCCTATCATATTACTGGCTTCTCCATCTTATCAAGGAAACACCACTTCCTAATTGAGTAAGAAGTCAGTGAAAAGAAGCAGAATTTTAGAAATTGTTTTTTTATTATTATTATTACTATTACTGCATTTTTCACATTCCTTTTCATAGGCTGCACATACCATCCTTTTTTAAAGAAAAGGACATTAACTTGAGCTGTATATTTCAATTGGGACACTGTGATTCACTGATCAATACGGCTAAATAAGCACAGATCATTACATATGCAAGATATTCAGTAAAAAATATCTCATGCTGAATCCCAAGAAGAAGAACCCATGCACAAACAAAATAGGAGGCAGCTTTTAAAAATGAAGACAGTGCTCCAAGAATATAATTCCATTCTGTGACAGAGTTATATTGAATGATTTGGTTACCTAAGTCTAGCTTAGTCACACTGTGGAACATGCAGTGGCTAATCTGTTTTTATCTGAATATCCCTGATATTCACCCAGCAAGAGAAAAGAAATGGAACATGGGACAAGGCATGCCATAAGTCAAAGATAGCCAAAGAAACTTTTAGTGCCATAAGGTTTTTTTACTGCTGATAGAATTGTGCTACCCTACAAGAGAAAAAACAGGTAGCATGAGACAGTCTTAGCAGAAGGAAAATGTTAAGCCCACATTTGAAAATCTGTCCTATATTAAAGCTCACTGTGCTGTGGTTCTCCTTGCTATGGAGTCTCTGAGTAAGAAAAACCTTGGGTCTACACCAGAAAATTAACATTCAGGGCCTTCAAATCCACTGCCCTATTTGTGGACAATCTCCTGCTCCTTTTTAGCTGTTAGCCTTTCAAGAAGATCTTTATAGTATTTATATTCATGTACTTAGACAAATATGGTGGTCAGAGAAACAAATAAGAACAAATCAACAAATGGACTTAGTTAATTACACTCTTCATGTAACAAGGAAATTGGGAATAATATTTTCCTGGGAATATAGTATGTGAAAAGTCATATGGAACTGAGAAATCAAAGCTCTAACCTGGCCAAAGGGGATCCTAACAACATATCTTTCTCCACCCCCCACCCAATAGAAGGGTTAAAAACTGCTATTATAGTTAAAGCAATTAAGATCTGAAAGTTACAGTGTTGCATTGGGCATTTTCATCATGCATTAAACTCTTCCCATGGTTAACCTGCTTCTACTTTGCTTTTTTTTCCCTTGCTATTCTCTACTTTGCTATTTCTCTTGTTTGAAGAAAAGGGGTTATATTCCTTTGCCTCCAACAGGAAACTTGAGTTGTATCCTTTAAATGAAAACAAAGATTTTCCTCAGCAAGAAAACTTTTGCCATGTAACATGCTTCCCATTCTTCTCGAGGCAGTTTATCAAAATAATTTGTAGTTCCATTGTTTAAATAAGATACAAGGCCTTCATGCTGGGAAACATAAAATACACAAAGGTTAATGTTAATCTTATAGGTATCAGTCTCTGTTCAATAGGCAATGGAAAAGCCTATTGAAAAAGAACCTCCAGAGGGTGATTTGGAATGCTGTCTGGACTCTGAATTGTCCCGCAGGGAGATGTAGCTCTCACCATCATTGTATAAGAAGGCTGGGAATTAACATTACTAGTCCATGTGAATAGCCTATGTCATCCCCAGAAATGGGGAGAAAAAGAAAGAAAAAGGACATGAATAGGAAAACAAAACTGAGGAAAAAAGCCTAAGGAGCAAAACCCACCGGTTCTCTGCACCACATATTATGATCAAATGGATACAGCAATCCTTCTCGATATACCTTATATTTGAAGATACTTGGATTACAAAGTCAAGCACTTAAACATGAGTAAATTCCTGACATAGATCATCTCTAGATGATTTAACTAACAGAACTACTTCTTGTAGCAATGAGGAGTTGGATTTTCTAGGATCACCTGAGGAACTAGGTTATATACTGGCTGAAGTGAATTTCTCTTTAGTTCTGATGGCCATAGCTCAGGATGCAGTGACACCACACACAATGGTCACTGAGAAAATGAACCATGAATGGAAAGCTGTCTTACTCACAGGGGTCAATTCCTTACAGCCAAAAGATTATCCCTGCCATTGAAATAACAGTGCACTTGCACAGATTTATCAAGGGGTTAAGAGTGTTTCAGCCTCCTACATGGGAACCCTCCATTTTGAATCAGGTGAAAAATCTCATCTGTTTTGCATCTCCATCAAACCTTTATTCACTCAGCATCAGTGAAGTCGGGGCATTAGGCCCTTTGTTTATTATAACTGGACACAGAAGATTACTTTATATTCCTTATTTTATTATTGTTTTGATCTTTGTATATTAGAGTCATGACTGTTATCATTGTTCACTTGCTTGTTTTTTATATCCTTCACACTGAATCCTATTGGAGTTTTACAATAACCATGAGGTGGGGGGGGACACCAACATTCTCTGGAAATATCATATTTCATATATTATTTCTGAGGTAGATAAATTTTGGGGTTATTTTCTGGGGAAAATCACAATTCGTAATTTTACCCTGGAAAGAGGAAAAAAACTCCTACAAAGGTAGAGAAACAATAGGCAGCAAGCAGTACAATGGATGTTTAAATTCCTTTTCAAGCATAATAATTCTTTAAGATTTCATTTATTGTCACCTCTGTTTTTTTGAGGTATATAGGACTGGGCTGCAAAAGCAGTATTTGAACTGACAGAAAAGTGTGCTGAGGGGGAAGGAGGAGCAAACATTCCCAATTGTCCTGAGGATTGCTGCACTTGCATATGGGATTGGAGCAGCTACTCAGCCAACACCCCACCAGTGAGGAGCCCCCTGACACCAGCCTAAACTTGCTCATCACACAAAGAAAGTTGTTTGAGCACAAAGCAGCCTCTAAACTCCATGAGGTAACGTTCTGCCTCAGAGTGGCAGGCAACAGGAGGTGACCATGCCCATCCAACCTCCCACGATTTCTGCAGCTCCTTCCCAGGCAGCGTGGCAGAATGCTGCCCCTCGAAGCAGAGGGTTATAGGTCCCTGAAGTTTTGAGGCAGCCCATGGCACCCAGGTTCAGCCTCTGTAAGCTGTCTCCTGTTGCTTTATTTCTGTCATGAGTCCCACTGCAGGCGTTTGGCTCGTGCACAGATGCTGCAAGGCACAACTGGATAGAATGCAATCCAATAAAACAACAAAACGAACTGAAGAATACAACAGTGGGAGAATAAATATCCCACGGAACTTGTGCCAAGGTTACATGTTTAACAGTTTTCCACTTTATTGTCAATTATTTGAATCTCATAGAGTGAGGGCAGACATTTTTATAGCACTTTCTGTTTAGCATTGGATATTTGAAGTGGCACAGCAGAAAGGAAGGTGAGTGTTTCGCTATAAATTGTGTTTTGCAATATGAAAGCTGCATAATAATGAATGATATAAGTTTTTTTCGATTTCCATTTTTCTTCCTTACCCAAGAAAGGACCAAATCATTCTGAAAACACATTAGAAGTCAATGACAAAGTAATAGAAAATGCTGACATTTGGAAATATCTTTCTGAGAAAGTTCTCTAAGTGCTAGTTTTCAGAATCTATTCCACCCATGTAGATAAACCTGGAGGCAAGGAGCACAGGTGATGTCCTTCATACTGATTGAAAAATCGAATCTCATTAATATGAAAAGACCAGTGGCTAAATATTTTTTTTCATCACCAGAATGCTAGTATTCTTTCAGACTGTTATTTAGTATTATTATTATTATTGATAATAACTATCAGTGATATCTTCACATTTACACAGTGCCTTTTCTCCCAGAAGGTCCCAGTGCCTGGACACCAAAAATCACTTCCCTAATCATGGAGATGCAGCCTTGATTTTTATCTGTGACCCGTGATTCTGCACAGCAAACAAGGAGACAAGTCCCATGAATACTAAAGAACCTTGTGCAATTCAATTTGTTCGTTCAGATCTTCAGTTTCGAAGCTTTCGTACAGAGTGGAACAGCACAGCCTAACTTGGAGTACAGAAACTTCATGGTACCGACGGTGAACCTTCCCTGATAAAAAGTTAAGCATGCACTTAAATATATATCTACCTACTCTGAGTTTTATTACAAAAAATTGAGCTGGTGAGTGGATCATGTGTCCTCCCCATGTACTGGAACGAGGGAAAAAATTCTAGAACATTCATAGCCTCAGCCTAAGGCCAATACTTACGAGATCTGGCATGAGCAGCCCGCTGAATGTATAGGAAAGCAAACCAAATTAATTATTCACACAGCTTTTAACACTATAAAATCAGGTGAACTGGATCTTGCCTCAGTCAGCAATACAATGCTCAGAACCCCCGTTTTAATGACTGCAGATCATATACAGGACACTTTACATGGATACACACAAGTACACGTGTGCCCATGAGTGTGCATATGTCTATTTATGCAGATATTTACAGTGATTATACATAGCTGTCCCTAGGATATTTAGGAAAGTACTTAAGAAGACTGCTTCAAAAAAATTATTAAATATGGAAAATCTGAAACTTGTCCCATGTTTTCTGTATGGTGAAAAAACATATGCAAACAATTGATTAATGAAGAAACAATGGAAGGAAAAAGAAAAAAAAAAGAAAAGAACAGGGGAAAAAAACCAAACAAACAACAAAACAAACCACAAAGTGACAAGGAAGATAAATATTTGTATTTACAGCTATCCATTTGTTAGCCAGGTATAATTGGCTGAGGTATTAAGCACAAACAGCTGAAGTGAATGTGTAACCTTTTCAGAACTTATATTTTATAATAAAGGGGGTTTTATATTTTTTTATTACTGTCTGTATAAGGGCTGTTTCCATTGCTCAAGGAAAAGTATGTACTTTACAAAAGGAAAACTCTGGCACAATAAGGAACTTGAAACTGAGTGTGGTTTCCACTGAACTCTGAACTTCAAGTTTTACACTGACATGGCTGTAGTGGTCACATGAGCACCCCATTTTGTAGAAATATTAGAACACAGGAAGAAACACTGAAAACACCTCTATGCCTGCAGAAAGAGGGCAAGATGCATGTAGGTTTGCTCCCTTTGGAGAAAAAAATAAAATAAAGCATAAACAGAAGTAAAAGTACTTACTTTGCTAAAATAACATGCAACTTAAAAATGTATTTTAAAAACAGAAAGCTGAATCTTCTTTTTTACTATTAGAAAATATTTCCAATGTATATTTCTAATATGGAGATTTATTTTATGGATATAGATACAGCTAGATATAGAAGTACACATCATTAGCAGCAAAGTAGAAAAAATAAGTAACTGATTAAGTTAATAATCATTTCCTAAAGTCTTTAAACAAAATCAGTGGACAATTCTTATAAGAGTAGTTTTTAGTTGTTTAGAAACCACTTTTTTTTTTTTTAAAGAATACATCACCCACAGCAAGGCTGGGGAAAGGAACTGGGAACAGTGATGCTAAAGTCAGATGCAGGATGGCAATTATTGGTATATTTGTATAGAAACTGAGACAGCACCCTGAAACAGCCTTTTGAGGCTACCATAGGTACTCTGCCTGAATCTCCACTGTGAGACCACAGTCATCCAAACAGACCAACACTTCAAAACATTTTTATAATATACCTGCACTACTAATGCAAGTACATCCATGATGGCTCTCAGGCCTTGATGCCAATGGGAATGGAACAACCATCACATAAAAAATTCCATAACACTTCAGAGCAGGGTGTGATGATGACACTGTTTACTGAGAGGGAATTCCATGGAGGAAACTGCCCCATAAGCATTAAACTAAATTCACATGTTTGTGTATCTGTCACTGTTTAATTTACTATAGCTGGCTTGGAATTCAGGACTGTTCTACTGATACAGCAGAAGTGGCTTCATCGTGACCTGGACCAAGCCACTCAAGAAAAAGCCTTTGAGAGATTTGGAATTAGAAACAATTCATACTGCTGGGGGAGTGATAGAGACCCACAGCTTCCAGAGATTCACCTCATTTCTAACAGACTTTTCCACAGTAAGTGCAGATTGTTGTAATTAAAGATATGTAGAAGATGAAGAAAAATGGAGGCTTGGAGCCTTGGTGCTTTTTTGGTGTCCAGAGAAAGCTGAGAAGAAGAAGGGTGAAACAAACAAGAGATGGAGAAACTACAGAAAGCAGGAAACTGATTTGAGGAAGAAGTGTTTTACCAGACTGGGCCATTTGCTGATCAGCTCATGCCATGATTAACTACAACAACCATGGAGAGCATTACCAGCTGAGGGCAGAGTGGTTGGAAAAAGAGGCAGCAGAAAAGGACCTGGGGCTGCTGGCCAGCAGTGGCTGAACATGAGCTGCTGTGTGGCCCAAAAAGGCAAATAGCACTAGGCTTGTGTCAGTGACAATTTGGCCAGCAGGACCAGGGCAGTGTCCATCCCCCTGTGCTGGGTGCTGGTGAGGCCTCACCTGGAATCTTGTGTCCAGCTTTAGCCAGCAGTGGCTGAACATGAGCTGCTGTGTGGCCCAAAAAGGCAAATAGCACTAGGCTTGTGTCAGTGACAATTTGGCCAGCAGGACCAGGGCAGTGTCCATCCCCCTGTGCTGGGTGCTGGTGAGGCCTCACCTGGAATCTTGTGTCCAGCTTTAGGCCCCTCACTACAGGAAAGACATTGAGGGGCTGGAGCGTGTCCAGAGAAGGGCAACAGAGCTGGGGAAGGGTCTGGAGGATAAATCTGATGAGGAGCAGCTGAGGGAGCTGCAGGGATTCAGCCTGGAAAAAGGGAGGATGAGGGGGACCTTCTCGCTCTACAGGCCCCTGTAGAGGGTGGAGCAGGAGGGCGCAGCCAGGCCGGGGTGGGCCTCTGCTCCCAGCAATGAGTGACCGGCAGGACAAGAGGACAAAGCTATGNGTCTTCCCGCTTCGCATTCTATAGCTCAAATCTTGCTTTTAGCTCTATCTCTTCTGCAGGTCTTACATTCTTAAAATCTTTCACCAATAAACCATCTCTGCAGGGCCTTCCTGCGTCATCCTCCCCAACACAAAGCCTCAGGGGAGGTTCAAGTTGGACATTAGGAGAAATTTTTTTGTACAAAAGGTTAGCAAGTATTGTAATGAACTGTCCAGGGAAGTGGTGGAGTCACCCACCAGAAGTGTCCAAAAACGTCTGGTCTGTAGTGCTTGGCTCTCATTGACAAGCGCTGTCTTCCAGCTGGCCCTGTTGATGGTGGTGTTTGACTCGGTGATCTCAGAGGTCTTTTCCAGCCTCTGTGCTATCTATTGATACCACAATATTGTGATTCTGTGATGGTTTGATGGTTAGAATGAGCACCAAACTCACACTGAAATCTTTTTGAAGTGTGCTTTATCCCATTAAAGTAAAATTTTATGGCCTGCTGGTAGAAAATTTACCAACAGCTGCTTTCTAACCCAGCCACTATGCAGATGAACAAATTGGAAGAAGCTAGGAGGGGTGAAAAATTGGAAGAAGAAAGTGCAGTTCACAGGCAGTGCTGAGAACAGGACATATTGTTCTGCTGATTGTTCCTTTAAGCATGGATAATCATGTACAATGATGTATTTACTTTAAGAGGATTCTCCATGTGGGAAATGTTCTTGAAAGGTTTAAACACAGTGAATGATCCAGAACTCATCATAGTGTCATGGGAATGGGAAAGGGGAAACTTAGAAAGTTGCTGTATTAAAAAA
>VWZP01005784.1:109371-136705 GCA_013396995.1 Dicaeum eximium | reverse complement strand
CTCCTCTCCTCTCCTCTTGTCTCTAAGTTTTTAAGTGGTCATGTCCTACATGATCCTTTGCAGACTGTATATTGGAAAGGGCAAACTCTTGCTATTCTTCTGTGCTGTACACTAAGCCCTTTCTGCCCCCATTACTGTTTGATCTTTTACAAGGTTATCCTGGTATGAATTATAGGATGTAATTAAGGAAGAGGACTTTTAATCCTTTTCTTTGTAAGTGTACAATCTATTTATACAAGAACCAGCTACTTGATATTGTGAGTTTTGTACAGTCTATAACTGAGGGTGACGAAACCAATTTCTCTGGATAGAATAAATCCTCCTTATCCTCACCCTTCAAACTTCAAACTGAACTTGATGCAAACATCATTTCTCCCACTTAGAAAGACTTTCATTCAGTTTTAAGTTTCATTTTCATGTAAAAATGCTGTGAAATAGATTGCTCTCATGGTATTTTCAACCAAGAATTGAAGTAGAAAATACAAGAAATACCACGAAGAAACTCACTACTGGACTGACCTCCAGGAAAGCTTTAAGAATGGAATTCAGGTGAGATTCCTGGCAGAGCCCACAAATGCAAGGCTGCATTACAAGTGATAAAAACAAAGACTTGAACAAGACATAAGAATAAGAGGTTACACCAGAAAACATAAATTGTGGGCCTCTTAAGCAAAGCATGACTGAGATCACCTAATTTGAAAGATTTCAGGCCGTGGCATGATTGCTGAGCACGGGCATTCTGCCGTGCTCCACACTGCTCTGTCTCTGAGCACTCACAGTGAGCAAAATGTTGCTGGGTTTGTGAAGTTAATCTACTCCTGGCCTATGCTGGGGTTTTACTGCATGGAAACTTTGGGGCATGACACATGTCCTAGCCCCACTCTGACAAGCAGCCTGTGTACCATCAAAGTGTGCACCTCAGTAACATTTGAACATCACTTCTAACTTCTTGTACTAACATTTAGAAGCGTCATCCCCGTTACAGAGCAACAGGAAGAAAGAACTGTGACTCCAGGTCTTCAATCTGACATAAAAAGGTAACTGAGAGGGAGGCAGAGCACTGGGAAGTGCCTGGAAATCCTGTCCTTGGCATGTTGCCCAGGCCATTTAACAGCTCCATTTGCACCTATTGTCTATGTTATTCTTTTCTACCCGCACTACTGTGCAATAATGAGGGCTGGGAGTACCCAGACCTTCATCAGCTTGGCTCTTCAGCCAGTGATCCCATCTCTGACAGAGTGGAGTGCAGGAGGATTTGTAAAACACACACACACACGCTACCACATTACACCTTCCATCAGACCAAAGAAAATTTGTCTGGGGTATCCAGAATCCTTTACACCAGCTGACAGACTAAAAACTGAAGGTCTGTGCAGCAAGTCTGTTATGCTCTTGCTCAAGCCATGACAGAGAACACGCACGGACAGGGCCGGGCTGGCTGGGGACAGATATGCTGCTGGTGAATGCTGAACATCTGCTGGAGGAAAGAAGGATGATGCAGTGACCTCTACATACCTAAATCCTATAGAAATAAATTCTGGGATAAGTCCACTGAGACACTACTGATTCTGACAGATTTATTCTGGAGGCATAGTCATATAACTGAAAGCACAAATTGGCCCGACATGTAATCAGCTTTGGGATGAAAGGCACTATTTAAATGGAAGATGCTATTATTATTGTTGTTGTTGTTATTATTATTATCATCATTATTTCCTTTCTAGGGTGAATGAGGTTCATGGCTTTCATCTTCAAGCAGATGGGGAGGATGGAAAGAGAGTGATCTTTTATTTTTTTAATGATAGAAAAAAAAAATTAAACAAGATATAAGGATTCTGTTCAAAATAAATGTCAGTGGAAAGAGGAAAAATAAAGAATATGGAAGAAAAAAAAGAAAAAAAGGAAATAAGAAACCATCAAAACTGAAGTAGATTTGACCTCAAAGGAGCTAAAATTGAGTTAAAGTTTACTAGTGAAGTCAGGTTTCCCTTGGGGGGGTAGGCTGCCATTTAAGCTATTTCTTCTCTTTTACTTGTACAGCATAATTCCCCTAATACAATGCTATAGGTCAAAAAAAAAAAAAAAAAAAAAAAAAAAAAAAAAAAAAAAAAAAAAAAAAGAAAAGTGAAAAGCTCTGCTACAGCTGGGCTCCAATTTCCATTTACTAGCATGAAAAGCCTCCCCTCATATAAAACAGTTTAGCATTATTTTCTGTAAAAAATGGCTCCTAAATACTACCTTACAGAAGAAGGTACCCTGGTAGTCTGAAGCAAAAGTGACTGCCTCAGTGCACTAGCTCTGGACAGATAATACTCATGAAGCTGCTGCCAACTCACTCTGTGCCATTTGGTCCAAATTCCATGCTCAAAAAAAGATGCTCTCAGTGTTAATTTCTATAAGGTAACTGTTATTTTTAACTTTTCTCCACATTTTCTTGACTCATGCTCGCTCCCTCCTTTTCACCCTCATCCCCCTTCACACAAACCCATCTCTTCCACTGAGATGAAAGCCCACACAAACAGTTGACTGATTGGACTCTGCCAGAGGCATAATTAAGGAGCTTTTAGACCCTACACTGATAATGAAAGAAAGGAGCAAACTGACACTAATGAAACAAACCAATAAACAAAAATACACCAGAAAACTCCACGTGTATGCCTTCTCTCAGCTATGGTGCTTGACAGTGCTACTTTTAGCAGAAGGTGATAAGGAAGCTTCAGACAGAAGAGTGATTTTTGAGTTGATGGTGCCCCTTTAAAGACACACAGGGAGACTATATAGCCCACTGTGCTGGTATCAGCTTCATTTTTCCTTACCCTCCCTGCTCTGATAACCACTTTGCTGCTGCCACAGCACAATCTCTGCCAGAGCTTTTGCGAGTGAAGAGAACTATCTTCAAACACTGGTATTGCTTTTTGAGGCTGAGAGGGTATGATCTGTCAGGAGGTGGAAGACAGGGTTGAGCCAGAAATGAGGTTTGTTCTCTCTGAGGTTGTCAGAGAGTTTTTGTTACGGAAGCGACAACCCTGAATTCCTTGCATCCCAGAAGGAGCTGGGGACTAAATTAAAAGATGTGTTTATAATCACCTTTTGCTGTGTTTCAATACCTGTTGGAAAAGGAAATTTTCTGGAACATCTACACTCTGCATGGGAAAATATTCTAACCTGTATGTCCCTGATAAGGGGACATAATAATTTGTTTCCTTTTGGGTTAATTTTTTTTTTTTTTTTTGCTAAAATTCCCTCTAATGTTTGGCACTGGAATAATAAAATCAAAAGCCTATTTATTTAAGAGCAAAAGAGACAACATTTCTGTTTCTCAGACATTTAATTGCAGCAGCTTTTTATGCTCTATTATTTCTAAGAACTATTTCTTTATTGGTTAGGCTAACATATAGTTTCAACTGGAGGGTCAGAAATCCTGCCATTTTGAACAGAGGACTAGAAAACCACAAAGCCTTGTGCTAAGAAGGTGAGAAGATGACAAAAAGGAAAAAAATATTGCTTATCCTTCTTTCTGCCTCTCTAAAAAATCATGTGTTCTCACAGCATTTTAACATAGGATGTGGGAAATCAGTAGAAAAGAACCACTTCTGAGACCTGATATACCTGGAAACAAGGCAGATTTCCAAATTCTGAATGTCCTCGCTGTCAGCTTGTTTGTCTGTGTAATGGGAGCAATAATATCACTAAACTTGTGATTACCCCCAGAAAGTCAGGCAGTGATGGGTCCTCTTGCTGTCCAGAGCTGGTGGTGCAATAATGGGCATTCCCCTCCTTCAGCTGGAGATGGGGAACTGGCTGCAGCTGGAACTCCGATAGCTGTCAGCTAATGGCAATCCTGTTTGTGTACATTACCTTCTTCCTTGCAGCTTTTCTATTAACCTTGGGAAAAGGGGTGAGCTGGAAGAAGGCTTAATTTGATGTCCCATTTACAATTTACAAAGACGTCACAGTAGTACCAATGCAACCAGTATGATTTTACATGTAACTGGGGTCAGACTTACAGCTGGCAAAGCCACCAGTTCTGATAGGTAAAAACACAGACTAAACACTGGGTTAAGTAAGTTAACTTACCAGGAAACTGGTAAATTTCCTGAGACACAGGAAATATTTCTCATCCACCTGAGGTTTACACTGTTTAAAATCAGAAATACGCTTCTCCTTTTGTTATGTCATGCTACCTTGGTTAAAAGTGAGGGGCTGAAATGGAAAAATAGAAAATTCAAGGCTATCTGTCCTGCACCAGAAGACTGGAATCAAGGTGTTCTGCCGTTAGAAACTTCAGAGTAAAATGAAAATTAAGACTGGCCATATTGAAATGGTTTTTCTGGGCAACATTTGGATAAAGACACTCTAAGGCATTTGAGGGGAATTCAAGCCTGTGGCCAAGGTTCAGTGTTTAGATTTATGCTGTATCTGATCTAACAGCTGAAATGCAGCTAAAAATTACAGACCACACAGCTATGTTTGGTTTGGGCAGTATCTAAGAACCTTCAGAAATAAGTTTGCTAAGGTTATCACCAAAAAGTCTACAAATTTTTGCAAAGAATCTTACAATAAGGTCAGCATGTCTTCTGAAATTTCTGATTTTTTTTTGCAATATTTTATTACTATTTGCCGTTTTGGTTCAAGCTGGTAGTTAGCAGCCAAAACACACAAATGATCATGACATTCTGTGGCCTTAGCTAATCAAATTTCTCATTTTGAGGCTTTGGGGAAAAGTGTTTTTTGCTTGCTGGTTTCTCTCAAACGTGACACCAATTGAGAATCACAGCTGGAGCACACAGGTTCAAAACAAAGAGCAGAGAGGGGTTTCTCCCACAGAATAGAGTTATACTTAACACCAAAATGTATTGTGGACATTGAAAGATTTAGTGACTTCAAAGGGTAACTGGGAAAACTGTTGGGAGAGAAATTTGCTGTAAGACTATAAGACATGAAGATTCCATATTTGACTGCACAATTCCTGGAGCTCCAACTTATAAAAGAAGTGTGATGGAAGCAGTACCAGTAGTATCACCTCACCTGTTATATGGTTTTATATGGTTTATAGGTACCCTTTATTGATATCTGTCGTGGGCAGAACTTCAATCTGATCCAGTACATCTGTCCTGTACTGGGAAGGAAAAGAGGGAGAGAGAGAAGGAGAAAAAAGAAAAAAAAAAAATAAAAAAAAAAAATTACTCCTCTGTGTTTACAGGCTTGGATTAAAAATTAACCCTCAATATTTGAACTGCCACCATGTACCAAAGCCAAGGACCACCCCTCATTGCTCGTGATTTGTCATAACAGACTGAGGGAGTCCCTACAGCTGTGCTATTCACCAAATTTTCTTTGTCATACAAGAAAGAGCAACAAGATTTGGACCTTCCCTATGTACAAAGACCGACAAGATTCTTTCTGCTGACCTACTTCCATGTGGTGATTCTTGGTTTCTCAAAGTAACTAAGTGAAATATTAGAGTTTTGATTAATTTTCCTTTTAGATTTTTTTTCCTTTCTTTGATTATGGAATTCAGAAAAAAAATCTATGAGCAGTGAGCAGGAAGAAGGTGAGGGAGAAAGGATGTAGCTGCAAGCAGCACCAAAAGAGTCAGCCTCATTCCTTTAGTTCCTTTGACACCAGCCCACCCAGGTTTAACTGTGTAAATTTGTGTTTGAAAGGAAAGCAGCAAACTGCTGCTTCTTGGGTCCTGTTTGCATGAACACAAAATATTCGATGTTGCTCTTTTAAGGCGACCATGTTTTACAGGGGATTTTAATACAAGCGTCCAACAAGGTCGAAAATAGTGACCCTTTGAAATGGAAAGATTAACATTTTTATAGATAGGAGAGGAAAATAGGTAACTTGCAGTGGAGCATGAGAATTCTATCTTGTTTTGCTTTCTTTTATTTTTTTTTCTTTACAACAAATAAGGAATATGGATTGCAAAGAGGAGACTGCCCCATTAAAAAAAAAATAAGTCTTTTACAGTATTTTCCAATTTAAAGCTGCTTGCAAGTAGCACTCAGGATCATCCAAGAAAAGTCTGACTCACTAGTTTTTCAATTTAGTTTGTTAATAGCCTGCCTTTCATAAAAGCATCAAGCACAATAACAAAAATACCTAAATCAATAGGATGATGCAGCAATGCCTCACAGAGATATTTTTGAAATAAATATATACCATTCAGCCTGGCCTGCTTGACATCAAATTTATATACTCAATAAGAAAGCATAATTAATGGTCCCAAACTGTATTTTCTTTCACCTATTTCACATCTCAAGAAGCCAAGGGTTTTGTCAGAAAGAGGGGGGAGGCAGAATAGAGAAAGTGTTCCATTCATAAATGAAATGAACCCATTAAAAATGACTTTCTCTCCAGCTCCCTACCAGTGTCTCCTGGGGACTGGTGTGTATTTTATTAAGAAACAGAAGTGTGGAATGTGCTTGCATTTCACAAGGTCCGAAGCCAGGTGATTTATCTTCTCTCTTTACCCTGCCAGCTTGCTGGGTGTTCACTAATTTTGAGGGAACAAAGGAGATGAACTGGGAACCCCCTATTTCCTATTGATGTCGACATACCTGTAGTCAGGTCCGCCCTGTCTACCCCTCTGTCCACTCTGTGGACCTACAATCAAATTTAATTAGCTGTTTTGATTTGTCAATGTTATCTAAAACCTTCTAAAAAAAATAATAAGCAGACTGTACCATGTGAATTGTAGAAGAAGGAAAATGTGTTGACTACGAGACTGCTTTTTGAATCAAAAGCAGTTTGGTGCTTAACTGACTTGAAGGGTTTTGCAGGTCTCCCCGTTCAGTGGGGAAGAAACTGAAGTGTGGAAAGTCGAATAACATTGTGTGTCTTCAGTCAGCTCAAAGAAGAGCCTCATCTGGTGTCAAGTCCTCCTTTTCAGACAAAACACAGCCACCAGAGTTAAAGCCATTGACTAAATGGCAGAAGAGGTGAAAATACTGCTGCCACTTAGCTCTTCACATCTTTTCCACCAGGTGATTGCCCCTCCTGGAGCAAAGACAGATGATGTGGTCAATTCCTGGCTGCACCAAGACCCCCTTAGGTTTCACAGGAGGTGCCACAAGTCCTGTTGTGTTTCTTTAAGCCGAGCACAGAGCTGTGAGTTGGAAGGCAGAGCCACAGGCTCATCCTATCCTTCCTTCTGCCCACTCTACTGTGGAAGTTTGAGGAAGAGGAGGGGTAGGCACTCATCTTTTCTCTCTGGTGACCAGTGACAGGACCTGAAGGAATGGCTTGATTTTGTGTCAGGGGAGGGTTATGTTGGATACCAGGAAGAGGTTCTTCACCCAAGACTGGTTGGGCACTAGCACAGGCTCCCCAGGGCAGTGTTCACAACTCCTCTAAGTCTGAAAGAGTTCAAGAAGCATTTGGATAATGCTCTCAGGAAAAAAAAAAAAAAAAAAAAAAAAAAAAAAAAAACCCAAAAAACACATGATTTTTGGGGTGTCCTGTGCAGGGCCAGGACCTGAATTCTCATTCTCCAATAATCCTTGTGGAATTGTTTTAATCTAAATTACTTATTGTTATTTTCAGATGACAGTTAATCAAACACAATGAATGGTTTTATGGGAAGAATCTACTTTAAGTCAAGGAAAACTGAGATACTCAAACGTTTGCCAATCATTTGTGCAGAAATGCAGAAATTCTAGGAGGTTTAACTTCTAGTCCTTTCCATAAGCATGGCACCTGTTTATATCTTGTGGTAAGAATCATAGCATAATAAGATATACTTAAGTTCTTATTTAATTGTCATTCATCCTGAAAAAATACAAGCAGAAAACCTCAGTTTTCTGAGGAAAAATGAAATAATCAGAAAAATAAAAGTAGGAAGGTCTTTAGGATTTAGTCCTATATTTTATCACTGAGCAAGTGTTGATTTTTATTTTTCTTTTTCCTTTCTTCTTCTGTTTCTGCAGCATTGTCTCAATACTTAGTTGATACCAAACATAGCAACTCATTCATTATCCTGAATATCTTCTGAGCCAAACTCCACCCATAAATAGGGCTGCACTGACTCATAAATCTCTGTGGCTGGATGCCTGAAAATGCATGTAGAATCCACCACTGGGTTTGGACATAATAAATAATGAAAAATGAGTCATGGTAGTTGCCATATTTGTAATGAATTGTAGCTTTGCAAAAGAGACAATGGGAGCTATCCTGAAACTTGCAAGATTAGATACATCTACTTTAAAAAGGCTTATTTATGATAGAGTGAAATAGTCTTTGCAGAATTTTCCTTGTCACATAATGACTTAAAAGCAACCCACAAGAAGTGTCATAAAAATAAAATAATAATAATCATTTTAAAAGCTGTTACACCTCTGTCTCTCCTAAAGTAAATATAATTAAATTTGAGTCTCCATAATAGGCTAAACATTTTCCCTTATCAGAAATAAAAATACCCCATGGGACAACATTAGGTCTGATGAAGCTTTGGCTTTGAAGGGAAAATATTTTTATCTCCATACAAATGGGAGGTTTACATTATGTTTCTTCTTCAGATTTTATTTCTCTATTAAAAATAGTTTATGTGCATGGCATCATAAGCAAATTGAAACACCTTGATATATCAACACAGAGAGTTCAGTTTAACTTTTTTTTTTTTAATGGCATTGTTTTCATCCCAAAAAACCATCATCCTGCAGAACTTTTTTTGGAATCTTATGGGTTGGCTTCATATCCAAAAGTGAGCAATAATTACACGGCTAAATGAATAAGTCAGAATAATATAATACACAGAATAACTGCTACTGCTACTTTAATCTGGTTCTACTAGATATTTCCAATGAAGACTTAAAATAACAATATAAGTGTCATTAAAATGCCATCAGTTACAGTCACTAAACCATAGTATCTGATGTATTGCTTTATTTTTCTATGCTCTGTCTTTCATATTGTGCTGTGGCAAGTGTTGACTTTTTAATTGCAATTGCAGTATGTCATCTAATTGGGCAATATTGCAGTAAGGAAGATGCTTTCCCTGAATCCAGCTGGCACTTAATTTACACCCAACACAAAAACAGCTGAAGTCCATGCTCTTTAACATGAAGAAGGAATGGGAGAAACAACCTTTTAGAAATCTTGGATAGCCTGTGCTTTTATCTGAGAATTAAAACTCAAGCTACTTCATTTTAAAATAAATGTTTGGGAGTTTGTCCCTACTTTTGAGAAGAACTAAGGTGTTATATACTTCAGAAGTTAATGTTTGTGTCAAAATATGGAGTTACCATCTTTTCTTTTAGATTTGTTATGCTACCAAAACCAGAAGGTGTTCCCATAGTCAGCTGAACTCTCAGAAGGCAGGACAGGGTACCTGATTTCAAGTCTACAAAATCCTTAGTTAATAATCATCTGATTCAGAAGCCACACAAATTAAATCTATCTGAATTTTGAAATGCAAAGTATCAGTGGCATCTCCCTAAACCCTTGAGACAAGTCACCATCCTGCAAAAGAGAAAGAAGTTCTGAAATCCCAGACAGGTCAAGTTTGCATGTTCTACATCTGTATGGTTTTAACTTTGGGCATAAAAACCAGAAATATCTACATTCTGGGCCCTGAGCAGACAAGGCCAATAATTACAGCACCCTCAAAAAGCAAAAGTTCAAGGTTCAAGAGTGCATCTCTCCTGTTTCCCATTGCAGGAAAGACAGTCAGTTAATCAAGGGATGTTTGAGATTGTTAATCAGAATTAACTGAAACATCAACTTGGAAAGAATGGTTTAAATATTTTTTTGAATGTCCTAGCTTACAATTTAGGTGGTCTTCCACTCTGTTCTTGAAAAAGAAGCCAGATTAACTCACCTGAAACCTCTCTGAGGGATTTTTTATTGCAGAGAGCAGTTCATGTCCTACTCTAAAAAATCTAACTTTGATTTCATCGATCACCACAGAATTCTTAGCAACTGATCTTATAAGTATGGGAAGCTAGTTAGCCATAAAGTTCTTTTGTCTGAAAATTATAAATTCTAAATTAGCTTGGAAGAGACCTCCAGAGGTCATCCAGTCCAGCTTCTTGTTCTAAGATGTAATGTCCTGTCCATCCTGAAGCTCCACTGCTGGGCTGACTTAATTCTATGTTTGTGTCCATCCATCTTCTATGGGGAAGCAACATCCCAAGAAAATCCTCTCTTGTGCCAAATGGTGGGGAATGATTACTTTCCCAGAGCTGCAAGCTCCATTTTTGCTGGTGAAGCCCAGAATGCAGCTAGTTTCACCTGTGCAAAGGCATACGTGCAGCTTGTGTTCAAGTTTTGCCCGCTTGGAGCTCTCAGGTTCTGCAGTGTTGGTTTTTACCCCGTCAGCACCCAGCTGGTATGAGGAGTTATTTCCTCTCAGATATGATGGCAAGTCAGACAGGGCAGTGGCCTCAACTACAAAGGGCACAGTCCCACAGTGCCCAGCCAGGGAGAGGATCTAGTGAGGGTAACCAGGCTGAGGTCATCATCCAGGGCTCACCTAACAGCTGCCCAGTACTGGGACAAATCCAAGGGAAATGAGCAATCCCGGATCAGGATGAGAGCTGGAAACAATAACCTGAGTCAAAATCATGTCCCATGGCAGCCAGTAGTGTCCAAGACAATGAGACATGGCTGACATCAAGCTGGGGAGTCAGGTTTGTAAGTCAGCATTCAGGAAAGGGCACAGCCAGGCATGGGCACGGCTGCCACACAGCACAACAGAGCTCCTGCAGCTCAGAGCAGATAAACAAAGCAAATTTCAACAACAGGGAGCCCCTGAAGATGCTTCACCCAAATAGTTTTTCACAACAGACTCAACCAAAATTAAGACACCTGAGTCATATCAAAGTGCTGTCCTTAAGTGTGAGTATCCAAACTAAAAGGAGAGAACACTCTGAGGGCACTGGGACCGCTGAGCACAGCGATCTGTGAGGCAGCATATTTGGTCTAAGTGCAGATAATTGCCCAGAGACTTCCTTGAAACTCCTGAGTTGTGTCTGACGTCTGATTTCCAGAAAACAATTTTAAAACCTCAGAGCTTATCAAGAGAGTTTATCTAAGAAATAAATCCTTTACAATTTCTTTAATGTTTGTCAAAAATCTCACCTACTGGCTATGCTTCAGGGGTGTTTTAATTAGCAAGACAGGGTTTTGCTGCAGTTTTCTTTTTCCCTGTGTCTACAGGTTATTTAAAACTAACAAACTATAAGAGAATATCCTCAATTTAGATAAAATTTCCAGATCTGTATGCTTCTCCTTTTCCACCTTACTCTTTAATTCCAAAGTACAGTTTGGAAGTTGACTTAAAGTTTTTCATAACTTGATTGTCTGTCTTGTATGTCATGATGATAAATGCAGAACATCCTGATGTGTGTTGGGTTTAAATGGCCAGGTTTTGGTAGCAAGGGGACCATAGGGGTGGTTTCTGCAAGAAGCTGCTGGAAGTACCCCCTGTGTCAGGTAGAGACAGTGCTGGGAAGCTCCAGGATGGATCCTGCAATGGTCAAGGCTGGGCCAATTAGAAATGGTAGTAAGGCCTCTGTCAAAACACGTTTGAGAATAACAAAAAAAGGTTTATTACACAAATTTAATTGCAGCCACAGAAGAGCAGGGTGAGAACATGTTGGAGGAGCAGCCATGCAGAGTCGCAGGGCAGCGCAGGAGGAGGGGCAGGAGCTGCTCCAGGCTCTGGAGCTCAGATTCCCCCTGGAAGCAGCCCCTGGAGCAGCCCATGGTGAGGCAGCTGTGCCCCTGCAGCCCAGGGAGGGCTCGGGGGAGCAGAGATCCACCTGCAGCCCCTGGAGCAGCCCAGCCTGGGGCAGGTTTCCTGGTAGAATTTGTGACCCATTGGGGGACCACGCTAGAACAGCCTGTCCTTGAAGGACTGCATCCATGGATTAGTGAGCCACGCTGGAGCAGCTGGTGAAGATCTGTTGCCCATGGGATGGACTCATGTCAGAGCAATCATGGAGAACAGTCTCCTGTGGGAGGGAGCAGGGGAAGGACTCCTGTCAGGAGCAGCAGCAGGAACAACAGGGATGAACCTACCATAACCCTCATTCCCACTTCCCTGCACCACTGGGAGAGAAGGTAAAACTGGGAAAGAGGGAGGGGTAAGGAGAAGGTGTTTTTAATGTCTTATTTTACTTCTCATTATTGTGCTCTGATTTTGTTAGTAATAAATGTAATTGATATCTCTAGTTTGAGCCTGTTTTGCCCATGATAGTATTTGGTGACTGATCTCTCTGGGTCCTTATCTCAACTCACGAACCCTTTATTACATTTTTCTCCCCTATCCAGCTGAGAAGGGGTGTGACAGAGCAGTTTTGGGAGGTGCCTGGCATCTAGCCAGGGCCAACCCACTACACCTGGGAATGAGCAATTTGCATGATGCAGTGGGATGTGAATGATAGGAGCAGTCTGCAGTAGTTCAGGGCAGCTGAAAGTCCAAATTAGAGGCAAAGCAGAATATACAGTCTCAAAGGCAAATCTGGAGCACTGATGATGAGAATACAGTGTTAAAAAATAAACCCAAATTTTGAACTAGTCAAGAGGTTCTGTTGCTCCTGGTGTGATAGAGAATCCTTTCTAAGCTGAACCTATTTTAATGTGAATCCTTAAGCCCGGCTATAATCACATAACAAGACTAATTCAAAATAACAATCAACCTAATCTGGTGTTTAGTACAATCAACTGAGAGATTAAGGTTCCAATTTATAAATCACTTGCATATACTACCTACTTCCAGAATCCTTGAAAATTATATGCATGCCACTGCCAATTCACAAAGATCTTTGAATCCTTGTATCTCCAGGGTCACAGGGGTGCTAGAGGCAACTTTAAGCTCAGGGTCTCACTCTGCTAGTTCAGGCAGTTGAGGCTACATACAGAAATAAAGGAAGAGGCGCTGAAGAGAGGAAAATACATAGAAAGTAAGAGAAATGTTTCACTACAATTTGAGAAAATATAATTTTTTTTTTGGGACGGTGGTTCTGGTGGGTTATTTTTGTTTGGTTTTTTTTTTTTTTTGGTTGGTTGGTTTTTGTTTTGGTTGTGTTTGTTTGTTTGTTTGTTTTGTTACGTTGACAGGACCCAGAACAGATTGGTGAAATTCCCAGAAGGGACTAAAACAGGATATCAATTTCGATAAATGACTCAGAAAAATGGATTTCTCAGCTCCCATGATATAACAAAAGTCTTGAGAATGAGTGGAAAAGTTTTTCATAGTACAACTGTGAAACTCACCCCAAAATAGAAGACATTGCAGCTCTTCCAAGAGCTCTAAAGCATTTCTGCACAGCTTTTATAAAGCAACTGGAGATGAGTCACATAAAATGATCTTAGCAATGTTAAAGTTAGTACTGCAAGTAATCATATCAACACTGGGAAGAACCAAACTGAATTTGGACTTGCACATTTTATCAGCACTCACAGGTCATGTATTTCATGCAATTAGTGCCAGAAAGAAATATTTAAAAAGAAAAAAAGGGGAAAAAAGAGAAAAATAAAAAAAGGATTTATAGACTTCTTATCCTATATACTTTTAAGCTTTTTTTTTTTTCCTTTTCCTTTTTTTTTTTAACCTTTTTTAAGTCAAATTCAAAGTTAAGGTCTGTTCTCAAAAGTTCTGTGAAATGCTGATTCACCATACAAACTTTGAAGCCCTGCCTAATGACACATATCTTTGTAAATTCAGGTCCAGGCTTCATGAACTGTTCCCTTTTCTCAGGTCCTATACTATATCTACAATTTACATTTTGAGATCTACTTTAGACCTCTAGGAGAGTTGAAAGTTATAGTGGTCTCTAAGGAATTTTCATGTATTTAAACTATTTAAAAAATGATACAATTCCAATACAAACCTAGTACCCAATCTGAAAGAAGATACAGGACTCTATTGAATCCCAGAATATTCCATGGTTGGAAGGGAACCCAAACATCATCTGGTCCAGCCCATCTTGGAAAAAGCAGAGTCTACACATGTTGGTCCAGCACCCTGTCTTAACTGAAACTTAAAAGTATCCAGAATTGCAGAATCCATCATTTCCCTAGGGAGATTATTCCAAAGGCTGATTGTTCTCATTGTAAAATAAATTATTGGTCTACTCCTTCTCAATTGCAGCCCCAAAATGGATTAACTGCCACCAAAAAAAAAAAAAAATCACAATAAAATAAAGATTACTTTCCTTTATTTAATAGGAAATATTACTTACTTTCCTTTAATAATACTTTATTTAAAAAGTAAATGTTTATTAATATTTAAAATATATTCAATGAGTGATCAGCTTTGGCTTAGAACACAGAATTTCAGGAGATGCCCTTCTGCAAGTGGGAATTACAAACCAGACCCTAATATTCTCTTTGGGGAGACACAGGGTTAATTACAAGCCTGTTGTGCTGTGGTTTTATACCTTACTGTTTCCTAAAGTGTTTGAACCTTTTCAGGCTCTCCTCCATTCTTCAGATATACACTTGAGTGCTTTCCACAAGTAAATATTGGTTTATCACTAAACCAAAATGTCCTATCTGTATACATTTTGCATAAGTGCATGTTGATAAATAAGCTAGCAAGCCTATGCATTGCACATAAGGCATTTCTTAAAGAGGATCTGGGTTTTATAGAGTGTAAAATATGGATATTGCTCTATTTATCTTACTGTAGCTTCGTGGAAAGGTGACAGTGTGTATTAGAATTCTATGCTTCATATACATGCTGAAGCACACTTTACATTCCTTCACATGGAGCAACCCAATAACCCACCTAAAAGAGAGGAAGAGGGAGGTAAAAGCAAGTGTAAAAAATATGCCAGTCCTACCAAATGGTGTAAACCAGCTAGCCACTGACTGGTGAATTTAAATTCAGCTGAATTCAGTGGTTACTGTTCCTTCCAATCTGGTTAGGCAGGGTGTAAAACATGAAGGCATGCAAGACCTGCCATTTAGTGAGTATTCCTAGCCAAGTCATAGGGGTTTCCTTTCTGGATCTTGCAGCAAACTCAAAGTCTTGCATGTATTTCTCTCCACAACGTGGCTGTGAAGAAGCACTGACTGATAGGATATGTAGATATGCATTGGTGTATAAGATCCCACGAGAAATCCAAAGCAGGAAAAGAAATAGGAGCACTTTCTACATGGCAGGACACAGAAAGACTCAAGGTATTTTTTAATATTTTTTTATTTGCTTCTTTTAAGATGTAGTGTGGGTTTTTAGACACCCTTTATAAAAATTGAAGTCTTTAATGTAACCTAGCTATGTTAGCTCAGTACTGTGACTAATTTAGGAAAACTCAACAGCTGAGCACTCATTGAGATGAGTTTGGCCCGTCTGAAGGATCAGCAGAACAATCTGTCTGTCCATCCACCACAGCACTAACAGAGGCAGACAGAAATCTCTGAAATCCCCACATTTATCAATTATAATTATAACACAAATAAATATATGTTTTGCTTTTATTATCTGACAACAATACATTTTGGATGGCTTTAATCTCATCTAACTTCAGGGAGTTACATTATAGACATAGTTGGATTCCAAAGATAAAAGATTTTTCTCAGGAATAATTTATCTGGCCCATATTAAAGCACTATTCTGATATAAATTAATTGCATCCTAGCACTGTCTAATTTTTCTAGTGACAAACAGCACAGATGGGGTTTTTACAGGTACTTTTGCAATGTCCACATTTATCCCATCCACCAAAACAAGTCAGGTAGACAATTTCATCTTCCTCAACTGTCTCAGTGTGAGCATCTGATCATGTCACTAATTCAGCTGTGAGATTTTTCTCTAATTAGCAGGTCTCATTCCATGATGAAAAGGAACTGTGGTACTCTCCATTGGGATCTGTGCTGCTGCACCTCCAAATGCCAGGCAGATCTCATGCAAGCACCTAAACACATCAACTCAGTAGCAACTCCTAGTTTCTTGAATGGCATGGTTTTTTGGGCAGAAGAGAGCCCAGGATGGTTGAACTACAGAAAATATGAAAAACTTATTATAAAGCAGAACACTAACATATTCTTTCTATGTGAAGACAGCCTCTGCTAGAGCAGAACTTTTTCTCCTTCTTCCTACATCTGCCACAGTGACTTCTCAGGCACTTTTACACTTATTTCTGCTTAAAATGTTCCTTAAAACAGATAGGAAACCTGGGAGAAGGCAGCTTTCACTGTTGCTCAGAAATACTGCTTGACTTTGAAGCACTGTCATAAAATCAGAAATCCATCCATCTCAGATTTGACCAGGCCATGCCTTTATTGTTTAAAAAAAGTAATTATGATCAATAGCCACAGGCAAGATTCCCACCACCCNAAACAACAAGTCACTCTGTTTCAATGAGTTTGTAAGACACCACAGACAGACAAGCAAACTGTAAGAAAATGATGAGGGAATAACAATTTTCATAATTGGCAATATACTTGTACTTGCAGCCCTTGGGCAGTGAGACTATTGTCATGTTTCCTTATTTATTTGTTGGTCTTGAAGTCAAGGAAGGAAAATAAAGGAGGATTCAAAAGAGGATAAGTAGACAGACTTGTTTCAAAGAAAGCCCCAGTAGCAGTGAGTATTTTTAGATGAGATTGTAGTGTCTGAGATAGTGAAAGCTGGCTGAGCCAGTGGGCCCAACTCTCACCTAAATCTGGCAACCTACTTTTGGACATGGACACTCAGCCAGTACAAACACCACAGGACTAAGGTATCTCTGGCAATAATCCTCTGAAACATCAGGAGTGAATGCAGTGTGTCAGTGAAGAGAAAGCATGGACTGGTGAATTGAAACAATGCATGGATGAAGTTAGAAATGGCTTAGTTTTCCTACAGACTTTAGGACAATAGTGCCGAGATTTGTACATTTTCCATTCATCAAGGGACCATCCATATATTCCAGTAGCCTTGCTTATGACCCTGCTCTGATCATCATGTTTTCTCCCCATCCTCAGCATCCTGTTTGATTCAGCAGCATGACTGTAAGAGCAGGCAGTAATTTCCCTGCCTTTCCTGCCCTAATCTTTTCTTAGAAACTAACACTTTTTCATTTCCTTCCTGAAACTCATGATGCATTTCTTAGAATTGCCAGACTTCATGAGGTTTCACAAACAGATAAGCCATAGACAGACAATGACTAGAGGTGGATAGGACATGGGAAAATTGTTCAGTGAAAAAGTAAGGGAGAAGATAGGAATGAGAAACAGGCTCATGGAAGGTGACTGTCTTTAAAAGTGCAAACCACTTTACCTCACCACTAGAAGTGAAAGGGAGCCCATAACAATCCAGTCATGCCACTCTGTACTTCACTTAAATATAGTATAAATTAGAGCTGTGAACTCAGTGATCTGTTTCTGACACATTCTTTTTTGGTAGTGCTTTAAAATAGTTTCAGATTTTGGCCCTATTTCTTGTTAGACATTTGTGAAGTCCAGCAGAAGTTAAGATTGCATTACTCAAATTTAGTCATCCACATATGGGGCATGGTCTCTAAACCAGTAACTTTGTCATCTTCTAAAGACATGACATAAAATTAACATCCATGGCAGATTAATCATGATTTATATGGATTCCTGAAATAGATGGGAACCACCCCCTGGAGGTGCCAGGCACCTCCAGGGACTAGAAGAAACCCACAAGAAGACCTTAGATTAGGTTCCTAAACATCATAAATCTCTTAGCAATTCCCTATAGATCATTCTTGTACTCTAAACACACTTCATAGACTGTCTGTGATTAACAAAAACAATTGCACAAAACACTGTGAAAAGCAGATCTTGTACTACTTGGTGTTGTTCCTTCCAGAGAACCAATCATCCAACCAACCCTGGCTGACACAGGAACCAGTTTTTCACTTCCCCACGCCTTTCCCAACTTCAGTCTTAACAGCAGCAGGCCTCTCTCGGTGTTGCTTCTGTCTCCTGACACTTTTGCCTTGCTGTGTACTGTTGGAAAGGTTTAACTGCCCCTAAGCACATGAAAGGAAAACACAATTTTGCTTGTGTATGTGTGTGCATTACTATTCCTCCAAGGATTGCAACGCTTTAATATTTTTGGATTAACTCATGATCAAACATTGATGAATCATGGTATTTTACTGAAAAGCGCAATCCTTAAGTCAACCACCTAATCTAAGAGAAGAAATTAAACTCTAAACCAACATAAACACATTACAAGTCATTAGTGTAATTAAAAAGGAATGTATAATTAAAACATTTGTGTATTTTAGCTCAAATTCATCTGAGGTAGGAAATTTTAATGAACTGTTCATCAAAGAAATCTCTGGAGTCTGAGGATAAGTTTAGCATAACAAGAAATTGAATGTTTTCTTCTCTTCGGCATAGGAAGCTCTGTTCCCACTGGCTTAGAAATCCAAGCTGTCATTGGCTCGAGCAAACTAATAATGATTCTAAATGGTTATGATCGCTTCAATGTTTTAAACTGATGTTATCTTTTTTATCCCTTAAGAATCATGTTTTTCATAATTACTTCTCTTTTGTCCTTTCCTTAAGACAAATGATTTTGTAATTAGTGATGAAGGAACCAGTGATCACTCCAAGACATCTGTCAAGTTGTCATGAAGTATCTGTCCCTGTAGCTATATTTAAACTTTCTGTTTAATAGCCTCTTGCTTTATTTCACCATTACATCTCTGCGGTATCATAAGCAGGATACCCTAATGATCAAGTTCTATAAAACACAGAGCAATTACATTGTAAGACATATTGCTCCCATGAAAGTCCTTCCTTCTCATAATGTAACTCCCTCTTTTCCCTTCCTTCACCATCCCCCAGCCCCACAAGTTTGCTTGCAGCATTCATTAGCTGTTATTAGACAAGATAACTGTGTCAACAGCTAGCTTGATGTTTGGCCATATTTCTGGGCTGGAATACTTATTTCATGAGT
The DNA here is from genome assembly GCA_013396995.1 of Dicaeum eximium. NCBI lineage: Eukaryota > Metazoa > Chordata > Aves > Passeriformes > Dicaeidae > Dicaeum > Dicaeum eximium. The sequence goes on along the minus strand of VWZP01005784.1, from coordinate 117,834 downwards.
CGTTTGAATAAGCCTGGTGGTCTGAATAGCAGTCTCACGAGTAAAATATCATAACAAAATGATTGGGGTCTAGAAGATCTGCCCTACCCACTTAAAAGTACAACATTGTTTTTCTAGAATGACCTTAAACTGTTATTTTCTTTCCCACCCATCCCCAGGGCAGAGATTGTCCCATTTTGAGTGTGTCAAGGCCTCTGGGAACCCGTCCCTGGCAGAATTCTCCAATGAGTACAGAACTATACAGAAAGATTCATAATATTACTGTAATGTACATCAAGGCAAAGCAAGGATATTATTGTGTATTGTAATATTTATTTCACCCTGGGGTATATTTTCAAGTCTTGTATGCCTTAACATAAATCAGCTTCTTTTCCTCTTCCCCATTTTTAGACTCCAGGGTATTACTCTTTGTCTTAAAAATGGTACCTTTCCAAAAATTATTCTCTAATGAGGCAGGAGAAAAATGCCTTTGAATAAACCCAAATAAAAGAGAGACATACTAGAACACAGAAATATATTTTAAAGTAAAAAACCAACCAACCAAACAAACACAGAAACAATGGTATACATAGTGACACGAATCAGTGTCATACTACATACATAGGTGGATACATAAATCAGATTTTCTTTTCAGATCATTCAGAAATGAAAATATTCTAAGCATATGGACACTTCTATGCTGTGATGATAGCAGAGATAGGAAATTGTAGACAGAGAGTTGTTTTGCATACTTCATTCACCCAAAATGAACTGAACTTTCCAAAACATTTCTTTTATCTTCCCTGTTCTCTTAGGGCCCCTGAATACTAAGCCAGAAAACATCTTATTTTACAGTTCTTCATTGTATAGATTCAGAGTTAAGTTTTTCAGTGCTTTCTGCTGCTTCACCAATTCAGAATATGATATAATTGTAAATAAGGCAACAAATACTTATTACTCTTATGATACAAATTGAATTATTCACCCAACTTTTAAAATTATGTAGATATTTTAACTCCTAAATAGCTGTTGCAAAGTAATGTGAGATGAACACATATTTAGAAATTTTGCCATTGGACATTGTGACCTGGTCAAAGAAAGAGGCTGCACCTATTATTACGAGGATTATCTCAGCCAGGGAGTGGGATAGAGAATGAAGGTACAGTTACTATGTCTGTTTACTAATTAACAAGATTGTGTATGAAATGTGAGCAGCACTCCAGGTTGTCTTGTTCCACCACGACTTTTCTCCTCCTTGCAGGCATTTTTAGATGAAATCCTCAGGCCTTTTTCATGCATCAGATCAGGCAAGCTGAACATAATGGTTCCTACAGGCCTTGAATCCAGGGGCAAGTTTCAAAGTCACAAATGTAAATGAGGCATTCAACCCCCATTGATAGTCAAGGAGAACAGGGCACCTCTCTCCCCTTTGTGTCTTTGAAATTTTCCTGCTGTAATCTACGAAGTTTTCTCTATCACTAGCTAAATTTCCATAACCTTCACCAATGAAATGCACAGACCCTCTGGGTGAATGAACTGTGTAAGCAATTTTTTCAACTTTATTTTCAAGCTCCCATGATGGATCCATTAGTTTCTTCCTGATGCTTGGTTTATTTACATAGAGATCAAACACAGGCATTATTGCAAAAAGAGAAAGGGGGTGGGAGAAGGGAGGGAGAGAATCCAGAGATAATCGAGACAAAAGCATCATGATGAAAGAGGCAAGCTCTTTGGAAACATGAGCTCTAATTCAGCCTCAACAAATCCTTTTGTCTTATCTAGGAAAGCATATATCCATGCATACACACACTCATATGCACACTTAGACACATATACAAAATGATGCTTAGTAAAGTGCTTTATACAACTGATGCAATCAGTCACACAGCAAAAACTGTCAAAGTCAATATTTTCAAGATTTCTCCAGGGAATTCAGGCTGTGCAAGAGATGTATGTTTTTCATTAGGGTTTACACCAGCATTTGGTGTAATTAATCCTAATGTTTCAATCTTCACATAATAAGCTTATTCAGAAGAATAAAGTATTGCAGAGTAATGGAAAGAAAATCCCCAACAGAAGCTGTTGTTCATTATACATGAAAGAAGGATATATGATTTTTTTTTTTTAATGGCCATACCTTCTACTTTCTTTTACACAGTTTTATTGCCACAATTTTCATCTCTCAGGAAGATCCTATGGAGTCAAAGGTGTAACTATCCTAGAACCTGTACAGAAGCATTGTATGAGACACCTGCCATCCAAGGAACTGCAGTTTGCATGGACAAATGGTGCAGGAAGAGGTTACTAGCACTGTGCTACTATGGAGAAAGATGGGACATCCACTATGGAAACTGGGACATGGTCTGTCTTTCAGAAGATGTCTCTCTTTGGTCCCCACAGACAGTATAGACACGTCACCCCTAAGCATAGTTGCTGAGGTGGTGCGGTTGTGTGGCCAGCATGAATCACAAAACCCTTCTGGGATGGAGTCCGTATCCTAGAGGGATTGTAGTGAGCTGCAGGCTGCTGTGCCTGTGCTGCTGCCCACACCTGAGCCAGCTGGGCTGAGGATTACCCAGTTAAACCATTTGAGAATTAAGTTCTCTTCAGACTGAAGGGCTGGTTTTGTCCATCAACCTTACAGGACACTTCCTCTCCAGCAGCACAACACCACTGAAAAGAAGCTGTACAAAATCCTGCAAATTTAGAATCTGACTTCAAGTTTGTAACAGCTGATGCTTCCAAACATTCAGAGTGATGGAAAGAAAATAATCAGTCCTCTGATTAAATCTTGCTATCTGCAAGTTAATGCAGGTAATGACTTCAAGGACAGTCACAACACCTTCACTTAATTCCTACAAACATTTCTCATTAACTCCAGGCTTCTGTTGCCTTTTCTTCAGAGTTTTTCTTTCAGAGGAAGAACAGGGAGGTTTCCTGCTCCCCACATGCCCACTCTAATCTGAATGAGTAAATGTGGGGTTGTTGTTCCTTACACGGGACAGGGTGTGTTTCTAAGTACAGATGTGGAAAGGGAAAAACAAATACGGACAAGAAAGAAATTAAAAAGATAACATTTTACCTTTTATCAAATCTCAGTGGCTGGATTTACATAGTTTAATTCTTCATGTATTTGAGCATAGAAAAGATGAAGTATTATACCTAATATATTTATTTATTTACTACCAAGAGCCAAATAATTGTTTCTGTACAAACTCAACATTTTTAGTAAAAAAACAAACAAACAAACAAACCATAGCTAACTTTTTATTTGTGGATGTCTCTTAAGCTAAGAAATGTCTTCTCTATCAAACTTTGCTAAGCAAAAACAAACGTTAAAACACAAGAATACAAATAATTTTATTTTTGGTTGGAATTGTGAATCATCTTGTCAGATCAAAATCTTTCATTCCAGGCTAAAAAAAAACCCAAGAAACAAAATGAGAAAGAAAAAAAAAAAAAGAGAAAGAAAGAGTTGGTTGGTTTCTTGGCCTTTGTGTTAATTAGGGTCACTTTCATCATCTTTACATGCAGTTTTCTTGTTTTAGGGTTTTTTGTTCAATTTCTTTTTTCTCTTTTTCTTTTCTTCCTAATTCTCTGATATGAAAGAGACTGTAGCTTCAACCAATCCCAAAGGTCTTTACAGATAATTTCCAGTTGCATTACTGATTTATTTTTGCTTTGACCAGATGGCTGCAAGTTCATGTGACTGTAAGGGAGTGCTTTTGATTACCCTATTTATCTCTCCCAGTGCTCAATTTAAGGGTCAAACCTTGTGTAACACATTTGCCAGATAAACTATTCAGTGCTTCTGCCTTTTGGACACCATACTTCTGACATATGCTCTGTGCTTCATTAAACACAAAAGTTATTAAGTTTAATAAATGTTTTCACAAACTCTGTTTGTAACAAAAAAATCTAAGTTTAAAATGTATTTATTTTATTCACATGTGGCTAGTGGATTGCTTTGACTTTATCACCTGGAAAAATGGGTGAAATTGAAAGGCAGCATCCTGAGACAGAGGAGGGGAAAGAAGAGACAGGCAGAAGCTGGGATGTTTTTTTTTTGTTCTTCTTTTTTTTTTTTTTCCCTTGATATAGGTTATAAATGAAAAGCCGAGCAGAATGTTTTTAATGAAACCAATAAAAATGCAAAGGAAGATTTAATGTTTAAAGTAACGATAAATCAAAAGTGACAACTGAAATGCAATATTGTACCATGAGATTGAGGAAATAAATTCATCCATAGGGCAGATGTGCCTGCTGTAAAAAAAAAAAAAAAAAAAAAAANGAAACAGGAGAAAGGCCGAACTAAAAAAAAAAAAAAAAAAAAAAAAAGAAAAGAAAAAAGAAAAAAAAGAAAGAAAAGGAAAATAAATGGGAGTGACATGGGGAAAAAAGACAAAAAAAATTATTTGAAAAGTTTTTGTCATCATTGTAACAAACTAAGTTTTATAAAATGAAAATAAACTGTAAGTGTAATACTGTTAGTTCAATAGAAATACCTCTGACAGATCCCTGTGGAAACACACAGATGTATATTCATACATATGTATATATATCTATATATATATATGAATAAAAATGTAAAGGAGCTGAAGTTCAAAACATTTAAGAATAAAAAGGTTCATAAACATATTCATAACTTATTTCTAAGGTTTTTATGGACAGCAACATGAATAATTACATAAGACAAATAGTGGCTCTGTACCACTACCTCAGCTGAAACCTTCAAAATGAGAATTAATTACTTGGAGGAAAGACTGCCTTGTAAAAGCATTGCCTGGGACTAGGACCCCTGTGATCTGAATCCCAGCTCTGTCATAATCATGCTGTGTGACCTTGCAGGATCTGCTCTGGCCTAGATTTTTCCTAGCTAAATTTAGGCAATTAACTGAGGTGCCTAAGTTGGGAACTAAGCAGAGGTGGCTGTCTTTCCAGTTATTGGGTGGAAAGAAGTAACTTCCATAATTAATTCAGATTTTATATGGACCAAGTTGTACTTTCAGAGCTGCCTATATTTTCTAATGATTGGGGAAGAATTCTAGAGGTGACACATACTAAAACTGGCAAAATTTTTTTCTGATCTTTGGGTGCAATCCTGACAAAATTATTCAGGCTGAATTGGACTTTGTTCAATAAAATACGATCATTTGGAGGAGTTGGAAAGGACTCTGATGCTTTTCAGTGCGAGTTGCCTCTCACCTAACTTCTTTTATTTGAAGTAGGAATAGTGATGAGGTGATTTGCACTCAGGGTTAAAAACTGATTTTCCTCCATGTGCAGTACAAACCTTTGCAAATGATGATCGTCATGGTGCACCTCTGAAAAATATATTTCACCACTGATAAAATCCCATATACAGTTCTAGTCCTTTTCAAAAAATGGATTGCAAGGTGTGTTGTTTTCTTCCAAGGACATAAAAGAAATTGAGAGAAGCACAGATAAGAGGTTTTGCTTTTACCATCCTTGAGTTCTGACAAAAACAAAACAAAACAAAACAAAACAAAACAAAACAAAACAAAACAAAACAAAAAAACCCAAAAAAAACCAAAACCAAACAAACCAGAAAACCCTCACCTGGACTGTGACCTTCATCTTGGGAGGATTGAGCCTTATAGAAAGAAAAAAACTCTGCTTCTGGACCTCTCTGATGTGAAGAAAGGGTTGGGAAGGAGGTTTGGAGACAGCTGCTAGACAAGATGAAACTGTAATTGTCTCTGTACACACAGGTGTGTGTGAGGTTTCTGTAAGAGCAAATGTTTGCAAAGAATTTAATAATGAGGAAATAAAGGACTGATAAACAGAGAAGAAAGAAAAAGAAAAAGAAAGAAAGAAAGAAAGAAAGAAAAAGAAAGAAAGAAAGAAAGAAAGAAAGAAAGAAAGAAAGAAAGAAAGAAAGAAAGAAAGAAAGAAAGAAAGAGAAAGAAAGAAAGAAAGAAAGAAAGAAAGAAAGAAAGAAAGAAAGAAAGAAAGAAAGAAAGAAAGAAAGAAAGAAAGAAAGAAAGAAAGAAAGAAAGAAAGAAAGAAAGAAAGAAAGAAAGAAAGAAAAAGAAAGAAAGAAAAAGGGAGGAAGGTTTTACCTGCCTTCTTATTTTTTAAGTAACCTTGTACTCCTTTTCAATTTTCACTTCAGAACTGCTGTCCTCCCTTTTTCCCTCTCTCTTTCCCCCCCACCTTCATTATTTTAATGGCTACATCCTTGCTCTGATGTGTCAACGGTTGTGGAAAATCCTGTGAAGCAAGGGCTTAATGAAATGGCAGCTGGAACAGAGGGATAAAGTTCCTTTGGAGCAGCTTCAAAGGGGAGAGAGGGAGCAGTGTTAGCAAACAGAACAATGGTGCAGGGATGCTCATACACAGGCCAGGCACATCCAGCTGGCTGTTTAGACTCAGCACCCTAATGAGGCATGAAGCAAAATGGGTAAGTACATGGTAAGGGAGAGAAAAAGGAAGTTGGTGTGGAAGTGCAGAAGTGCGGAAGGAAACACGGAAGTGCGGAAAAGAAAAAGAAAGAAAGAAAGAAAGAAAGAAAGAAAGAAAGAAAGAAAGAAAGAAAGAAAGAAAGAAAGAAAGAAAGAAAGAAAGAAAGAAAGAAAACCAAACCAACCAAACAAACAAGACAACTCAGCACTTCCATATATAGTAAGAAAATATTTAGACATTAAAAAAGCTACTTATGGTTTTTTTTACCCAAAACCCCCTGCGTCTCTGTTATAACACACATGTTCTAATTTTTTGAACCAAGCCTCATAAATCCTGGATTTAGTATTCCCTTCCCTTCCCAGAAACTTCCCACAAACTTCGTTTCCCAGAATTTCCTGGAACTTCCCTTCCTTTCTTGTACTTCCCTGACTAATTTTCATTCATCATTTCAGGGTTCGTTTTCTTGTCATTTTCATAATTGTTATAATTTCTACTTCTGTTGGATTTATCACTGATATAGAAATTGTGGCTACAGTAGTGAAGGAAGACAAACCCCAGGCAATACGAATAATGGAGATATCAGCAGTCTGAGCTATATTAAGAAAAAAAAGATGATACACACACCCTAAAAGCAGTTACGTCAGTGGAGCTGTGAAGGTGTCATTAAAAAAAGACAGAAACAGTTACTGTTACGCAATTAAACAGAAACCTCATCCGTTCACAATGCTGAAGGAAAAGTTTCCAATCACAGAGCATCAACCTGTGCTGAATCTCATACCTACAGCACAAAATCTTTGATCTGCACCACTTGAATTAACTCTGCTAAGGGGAAAAAAATAGCAGACTATAGTCTTCAAAGTAGAGTAGTCAAAGTTATTAAAATGTGGTCCTGACCTGCACCTTACAAAGCCACTCAATGTGGTAAAGTATTTCTAAGATATTTCCAAACCTCCATAAAAAATTTAGATCTCAAGGTTTATTAACAATGTATCCAGAAATCTCAAAGGTTTCAGCTATATTACATCTATAAATGAACTGGGGAGCCAATAAAATGCATTTTTTGTAAAAATATTACAATACTGTAGGAAAGCCACAGTCCTGACATACCGATCTTACCGGTCTAAAATGTGAAATGGTACATCAGTTAAGATCCAAACAGAAGATAGATATTTTATGTGTTGTTTACAGAACTGTGTTGCAGAACAATTAACTTATTCCATGAATACTTGGTAATTCCTTTAATTAAGGGATAGAGGCAGGGAACCTTTATAGCAGCCTTGTTTTAGGTTACAAGGACTGGACTTTAAAAACTTTCCGTCATCGAGTCTAACAACAGACTTGAGCTATCAAGATTAATCTCTTGCTTCAAGTTCAATTAAGAACAAGCATAAGCTTGTCTTCAGACTTATTTATTCCTAATATTGTCACTGCCTGTACATATGCCTAGGCACAGAGCAGATGTGGGCCATCACCCCAGTGGTGGCAGGGCACAGACCTGCCTGGTGATCTGTCTGGCGTTCTGGTGAGCATGGCCTAAGCCAGGATCCATCTGACATGCATATCTCTGGGTCTGCTCTTCTGCAAAGACATGCTACAGTGAAGTTACTCACTTATCTTTTCATATCTACAAGATTAATAATGTAATTAAGCTTCATAGTTAGCAGAGAGACAAAAGAGATTGATCTTTCTAGTTGTCTGTTGATCAGAACTATATAAACTTCTTAAAGATGGGTGTGGTGTATAAATGTTTGTTTCCCTTCATTGCCTTTCATGGGAACAAAGGATAACTAACTCAAATGTCTATGCTTATATTGTTTATATTTAATTTGAAGCCTCCTCACATTAATGCCACTTGGGATAGGGCTTGTCTTTCCTCTCTTTGCTCAAAAGTTTAGCCTCAGCCCCAGGAAGAAGAGGTTTGTTTACCTCCATTTCTTCTGGGGGCCAAGAAGTTTAGCTGCTCACTCTTACTCTCTGTGTCTTGCTGGGAGGTAGCATTCCTTTTATGGATGCGTGTAATGTCTGGAATTGAAATTTAGTTGAAGGTTTCTTTTCTTT
>VWZP01005784.1:87771-107368 GCA_013396995.1 Dicaeum eximium | reverse complement strand
GAAGTGCGGAAAAGAAAAAGAAAGAAAGAAAGAAAGAAAGAAAGAAAGAAAGAAAGAAAGAAAGAAAGAAAGAAAGAAAGAAAGAAAGAAAGAAAGAAAGAAAGAAAGAAAGAAAGAAAGAAAGAAAGAAAGAAAGAAAGAAAAAGAAAGAAAGAAAGAAAGAAAGAAAGAAAGGAAAAGAGCAAAACAAAAAACCAAACCAAACCAACCAAACAAACAAGACAACTCAGCACTTCCATATATAGTAAGAAAATATTTAGACATTAAAAAAGCTACTTATGGTTTTTTTTACCCAAAACCCCCTGCGTCTCTGTTATAACACACATGTTCTAATTTTTTGAACCAAGCCTCATAAATCCTGGATTTAGTATTCCCTTCCCTTCCCAGAAACTTCCCACAAACTTCGTTTCCCAGAATTTCCTGGAACTTCCCTTCCTTTCTTGTACTTCCCTGACTAATTTTCATTCATCATTTCAGGGTTCGTTTTCTTGTCATTTTCATAATTGTTATAATTTCTACTTCTGTTGGATTTATCACTGATATAGAAATTGTGGCTACAGTAGTGAAGGAAGACAAACCCCAGGCAATACGAATAATGGAGATATCAGCAGTCTGAGCTATATTAAGAAAAAAAAGATGATACACACACCCTAAAAGCAGTTACGTCAGTGGAGCTGTGAAGGTGTCATTAAAAAAAGACAGAAACAGTTACTGTTACGCAATTAAACAGAAACCTCATCCGTTCACAATGCTGAAGGAAAAGTTTCCAATCACAGAGCATCAACCTGTGCTGAATCTCATACCTACAGCACAAAATCTTTGATCTGCACCACTTGAATTAACTCTGCTAAGGGGAAAAAAATAGCAGACTATAGTCTTCAAAGTAGAGTAGTCAAAGTTATTAAAATGTGGTCCTGACCTGCACCTTACAAAGCCACTCAATGTGGTAAAGTATTTCTAAGATATTTCCAAACCTCCATAAAAAATTTAGATCTCAAGGTTTATTAACAATGTATCCAGAAATCTCAAAGGTTTCAGCTATATTACATCTATAAATGAACTGGGGAGCCAATAAAATGCATTTTTTGTAAAAATATTACAATACTGTAGGAAAGCCACAGTCCTGACATACCGATCTTACCGGTCTAAAATGTGAAATGGTACATCAGTTAAGATCCAAACAGAAGATAGATATTTTATGTGTTGTTTACAGAACTGTGTTGCAGAACAATTAACTTATTCCATGAATACTTGGTAATTCCTTTAATTAAGGGATAGAGGCAGGGAACCTTTATAGCAGCCTTGTTTTAGGTTACAAGGACTGGACTTTAAAAACTTTCCGTCATCGAGTCTAACAACAGACTTGAGCTATCAAGATTAATCTCTTGCTTCAAGTTCAATTAAGAACAAGCATAAGCTTGTCTTCAGACTTATTTATTCCTAATATTGTCACTGCCTGTACATATGCCTAGGCACAGAGCAGATGTGGGCCATCACCCCAGTGGTGGCAGGGCACAGACCTGCCTGGTGATCTGTCTGGCGTTCTGGTGAGCATGGCCTAAGCCAGGATCCATCTGACATGCATATCTCTGGGTCTGCTCTTCTGCAAAGACATGCTACAGTGAAGTTACTCACTTATCTTTTCATATCTACAAGATTAATAATGTAATTAAGCTTCATAGTTAGCAGAGAGACAAAAGAGATTGATCTTTCTAGTTGTCTGTTGATCAGAACTATATAAACTTCTTAAAGATGGGTGTGGTGTATAAATGTTTGTTTCCCTTCATTGCCTTTCATGGGAACAAAGGATAACTAACTCAAATGTCTATGCTTATATTGTTTATATTTAATTTGAAGCCTCCTCACATTAATGCCACTTGGGATAGGGCTTGTCTTTCCTCTCTTTGCTCAAAAGTTTAGCCTCAGCCCCAGGAAGAAGAGGTTTGTTTACCTCCATTTCTTCTGGGGGCCAAGAAGTTTAGCTGCTCACTCTTACTCTCTGTGTCTTGCTGGGAGGTAGCATTCCTTTTATGGATGCGTGTAATGTCTGGAATTGAAATTTAGTTGAAGGTTTCTTTTCTTTATTTCTTTCCCCCATCCCTCCCTCCCAGCCTTACTTTTCTTGCCTCCCTTTCATGGACAAAGGTAAGCGTGAATTCATCCTTGTCATGCGTGACAACATTTCATTTTTTACTCTGCAGGTGGTAAGGATGGAGGTTGAAATGATGATGCAGCTTCTCTTCACCTCAGTCAGGAGCAGGCTGCCCGCAATCCACACATTCAACATTTCTTCATACTTTTTTCTGAGCAAGTGCTGTATTAGGGAAAAGAAACAGAGCAACAATAAAAAAAGTACTATTCTTTCTCCTCCTGTGACTCTAAACATTCTTCATGGAAACCTTTTTGTGCTGGACTATTCACACATGGTTAAAGTATATATAGGCATCAGTTACAGTAGTAAACAGAATTTATTTACATATAGAGTGCATATAAAAAATAATGTATAGAAGGTATAAGGACTGTTAGGTGATATAAAGAAAATAAATTGTATTTAAGAACCTGCAGCAAGCTTTGTCTGGTTTAGATGGCTTTTATCAATTTCATAAACTGAAAGACAAAGCTATGATCAGGGTGCTGGTGTTTTGAAACCCTTTAGTCTTTGACACGTAGTGATTCTCTGGCAGCTTTTCTTCATGCCCACTACGGGAATGCTACTCTAAATTGGAAACCAGTTGTAGGGCCAGAATCCCTGTTCTACACTTTGTAGATTCTACCCTGCTTTTAAAAATGATGATAAAAAGCAAACTTCCACAATTTTCCAGACAGGGAGCTGAGGTAATCATGAACTTTAGGGCTGGATTCATTGTAGCTGCTTTATTTGGAAGTCTGTGGTCTAAACTGTCCCCCAGAAATACTTGTCTCTTTCTACTGACAGTTTCAGGAACCTAAGAGAACTCAGATTCCTACATCAGCATTTTATTATAGTATTTGAAAACTGTGGAAAATAAACTAGTTTGTACTGAGATTTATGCAGATTTTGAATTAGAGACAGGAATTTAATTGGGATTTGAGCCACAAGGACAAGTTTCCTTCCTGTTTCTATGCTGCAAAATACAATTATGATAATTAATAAAAAAAAAATCCCAAACCTACAGGAGATGAAAACAACTAATTCACTGTCTTCGTCTTCCAATTTAAAAGCCAGACAGGACAAAGAAAGGGCTGGTTGCTTATAACTCCATTCCTTTGGCACACTAAAGTATTAAATAATACGGACAATGGAGGTTTGTATCAGTTTGCTTTGATGCCAGAATAGCAATTTTTGGCACATTCTGCTAGCATAAACATAGTGTCAGTTGATTGTTTAGAGCTCTTTCATGCCTTGAATGAGAAGATACTATGATATCATTCCACCTGTTCCACTGCAAAGCAAAGTGATGCCATAAGTGAAAAACACACAACTCTTCTATTTCTTCAGAGGAAAATAAATAATTATCTGCTCCTGAGAATATGCAAGCTATTTATTTTACCATGTTGGCTTGCAGACCTTCTAAGGGAAAAAACTAAATTCAAGATCTTATTCCTTGTCCAAATCCTTGGTTATTGAGGAGAAACATCAGCAGTGTTTAAAATCCTGACTTTAACAATCTCAGAAGGTCTCACAAACCCCTGTAGACCTGTTATCTTCAAGACTGTATGTATCTTGGATAACCTTGGTCTGTAAATTAAGGATAATTACCTCCTGCTATTCAGACTTCTCATGTCTGCAGATTCCTGGAACCTGAGACTGACACATGCAAAACTGTTGCAAGGCCAAATTAAAAGATATAGGCACATGGCAAACAACATGAAGAGGGAGGAGGCAGAGCAATGGAAGTGAAAAATCATAAAATATACCATATGGTGAATAAGGGAGTAAGCCTGTAATTATTATTTTAGAAGTATAGGATTGTAAGACACATCATTATTAAAGCTTTCTGAAGCCACTCAACATGAAATAGTTAATCTGAGTTTTTCCTCACCAAACTAAATACAGCAGTTCAGTGTTTCCCATGCACCATGAGAGAGACTAGAGAGGCTGGATTTCTGAAATGAGGTTGGAAGAATATACACTGAAATATATTTAAGTGGAACAGTTGGAACAGTTAATGTAGAGAAAAATTATAAGAGTCAAATGCTCTGTGGTATGTCACCTTTCCTCTGATCCACTCTACCCCCTTCTTTGCCTCTCATATTTCTTTAAAAAATAATTATGCTCTGCAACAGAAAGGCAGGTCTGAGTCCTCTTTCGCTGCTAACACTCTGCAGCAGAGCAGAGGGAGGAAGTTGAGTTTTGAAAAGGGCTGAAAACTGAGCATTATCAGACATTGCTTTTTTATTTTTGCTGTCCTCTTGATAGAGTCATTAAGACTGGAAAAGACCTCTGAGATAATCAAGTCCAGCACTGCCAAGTCTACCACTAAGCTATGTCCCCAAGCACCACATCTGTGTGTCTTTTAAACACTTCCAAAGATGGTGATTCTACTCCAGTCATGTGGAACTTTCCCATCAATTTAAATCTGACTGCAAAAATGAAATTTACTTTTGAGGTAGAAGAAAGAAAACAGCAGCCTCAGTATTAGCCCCTGAGGTTGCTGCTGCAAAAACTTAAAAAAAATGCTAAGAAAATTGAAAGTGCTGGCTAAGTCAGCAAACCAATGCTATGTCCTAGGCACTGAGTAAGCTGCTAACAAATGCTAATAATACCAAGCATGCAGCACTATAAAACCAAGCAGCAATGGACTATTCCCTGCTTGCCCATGGACATAGCTGCCAATACTCTGAAAGGATGTGCTGCTTCAGCCTGTCTTTGCATTCAACATCTACCCATACAAGCACCCAGAAGCTGAAGGAGCTAGTAAAGGACTCAAAAGTTGAGAGGAACAGAGATTATATCAATGAACTTTTCAGACAATGAGGTTGACAAAGATGGGTTTCCTCTTTTGTCAAAGGGATTTGGTGGGTTGTAATAATTGTTTTTATTGTTTTACTTATGTTTCCCTGTTTAGGTAAGTATCTGCAGAAATCCATTTGGGCAGTCTTCACAGTAAGAAAAAACAGGGGAGTTGTGGAATCCTCTGAATCCTTCCCCAGGACATTACTTTGGAATGACATATTACAGTGTTCACCCCACCTGGGCAGACAGAAAAGACTTCCTTCCTCATGGTCCTTTCCCCCCTGATGTCCCAATTTCTCCTGGTTTCTCCTTTCCCTGTTTCCTCATTGGTTGTGTACACCTGGTGGCCGGCCCCATCTTCCCCAAAAGGCTCTTTGCCCTGCCCTTGGCTCTGCCCCCCGTCCCTTCCCATGCTTAAGCCCTGGAGAGGACATGGTCACCCTCTTTTGCTTTCGATTTCCCTTTGGCATGCTTGAGATAAAACCTTGCTGGAACTGACCTTACAAAAAGACCCTTCTGTCTCTCTTTGCTGAGCTAGCTGTGGTGAGTGTGGAGTGTGGATTTGACTGCATTGCCCGAGTGCTAACCCAAGCAGCTTTTCCACAGGAGATGCTCGTTGGAAACAGATGTTAGGTAGCACCAACCACCACCCAAACACCCATTGCTACACTGCACAGCCTGTTCCACTGCCTGACCATGCTTTCAGTGGAGAAATTTCTACTAACATCCAATCTAAACATCCCTGGCACAAATTGACGCCATTTCCTGTCACCCTAACATTTGTTACTTGGGAGAAGAGACCAATTCCCACATGGCTACAACGCCTTGTCAGGGAGTTGTAGAGAGCAAGAAGGTCCATCCTGATCCTCCTTTTCTCCAGGCTGAGCCCAAGCAGCTCCCTCAGCTGCCCTTCATCAGGCTGGTGCTCCAGCCCCTTGCCCAGCTCCATTTCCTTCTCTGGACGCACTCCAGCACCTCAGTGTCTTCCTTGTCATGTGAGGCCCAGGATGTGTGGCCTCACCAGTGCCCTCAGCACAGGGGTGACAGTCACTGCCCTGGTCCTGCTGGTCACACCATTGCTGACACAAGCCAGGATATCACTGGCCTTCTTGGCCACCTTGGCACACTGTTCTCATGTCCAGCTGCTGCTGAGCAACATGCAAAGGTCTTTTTCTGCTGGGCAGCTTACCAGACACCGTCCCGAGCCTGAAAGGCTGCCTGACATTGCTGTGACCCAAGGCCAGGGCCCCGCACTCGGCCTGGCTGAACCTCACACCACCGGCCTCATCCCATGGATCCAGATCCCTCTGCAGAGCCTTCCTGCCCTCCTGCAGATCGGCACTCACACCCAGCTCGGTGTTTTCTGCAAACAGACTGAGCGTGTGCTCAATCCCCTTTTCCAGATCCTCAGTAAAGATACTCTGGCCCCAGCACTGAGCCCTGGCGAACACCACTGGTGTCTGTCCTCCCGCTGGCCATAACTCCATTCACCAGCACTCGCTGGGCCTGGCCATCCATCCAGTTTGTTACCCAGCCTCCACGGCATGTAAAAGCTGGGTTGAAAATGTATAAATAAAGGTGTGGGATTTAATATGATATTCAGTTCAAGCTCCCGAACACTGGGAATGGGCAGAAGCAGACTTTTTTCTATCTTATTCCTATTTCCTCTCAGCTTCATAAAACTTGGATAGCTTTTCTGTGTCTGTGAGGGATTTCACTGGCAGCATGTAAGACATTTGCTGTACACTTAGCTGTGCACTTCTCGGACTGTCACTAATATTTAATTTATGCCTTTAAAACAGTGATGACATTGTGAAACTAAGAATAGATCTCTCATATGGAGCAGCTGTATGTCACATGTTGAAAGGAAATGTACAAAGGAACTTAAGAAAACATCCTGTGTAATAAAATCTTAGAACACTAAAAAATAAATTTTAAAATAAACCAAACCAATTAACCTTAAAACACATCTACCCACACACACCCCTGCAAAACCCACTTCAAAGTCTCAAAGACTATATTTCTGATAAACTGTTGCAAGCATTTCAGTAGAATTTTCATCTTGCAGTTCGGTCAAGACTTAGAGATTTTCCCCTATTCTACTGCATAACTCTCAAAGCCATTAAAAACAAAACAAAACAAAACAAAACAAAACCAAAAAAAAAACACCAAAAAACCAAACAAACCCAATAATAATAATTATTANTTTACATAGAACTTTATATTCATTCGATGTTCTGATCATTATTATTATTATTATTATTATTATTATTATTATTATTGTTATTATTATTATTATTATTATTATTATTATTATTTGGTTCGGAAGGGACCCTGAGTTTCATCCTATCCAAATATCTGACCATGGGCAGGGACATCTTTTATAAGATTGGTTGATGTCATAAACTGACATGAAGAAAAAAAGTTACATCTATATTAAATTTCCAGAGTGAAGTAACCTGAAATCTTAAATAAACTTTACATTCTACTCTGTCAGTCTCACTAAGACCTTGAATAGACAATGCTCTCAAGGAGTTCATGATCTGACTCTGTATCCTTAGACTCATATGACTCAGAATCTACAATATAGATGTAGATGGAACAGATTACAAAAAATACATACTACTGGTCAATATATAATGCACAAGATATTTTTGAAGTTAGAACTGAAGACAGGTTGATGGTAGTGAGTTATGTTTGCTTGTTTTACACAAGTTTTTAAAATGTTTTATTATTTAAACATCAAACATAAGAAAGATGCCTGAAAAAATGAGCTTGTGAAAGGCATAAATCAAGCAGATATACGTAAAAAAAAAAATCCTCAATTTATGATGCCATTATTAAATGGTTAATTAATGCAGTTTTTGCTGTTTTATATGACCAGTGTTATTTTTTTGTACACACAGTCTTTGCTTATTCAGTTATTATTACTTTCTACTTTAGCAACATATGAGCAGAGACAGGCATCAACCTTCTCTAAAAGTAAAGAAAGCCAGACTTCTCTGCCTGTAGAGACTGTATAGCATAATTTATAATTATATGCATAGATTTACTGATGTCTTCACTGCTCTCCACCAGCCCCCTTCACTAGAAGGCACCTTTGAAGCGTCACTGCCTGGCAATTTTCAATCTTCTTCATTTTCTTTTTAGCTTAAATTTGTTCCTAGTCAACCCACTCCATTTATTCTTATGCCAACTGTCTTGGTTTAAAAAGACAGGTGTCTGCTAAGGAAGAAAAAAACCACAAACCCCCTCCCTCCAAATCACCACAATTTTTTTGAAATTAAAACGCTCTCAGGCAAAAAAATATGGGGATAGGAATAACAGTTTTTACTAGGAAAAAAAAAAAAACTGAAGGAAACAAAGGTACTAGTACCAGCAAACAATAAAAGAAACAAACAAACAAAAACCTTGACAGAGTCAAGATATGACCTGCCACCCTGGGGCAGGGTGTGGATAACAGTCCAGTTGAGCAGTGGCTGCATTTCTCTTAGAGTGGGAGCCACGGCTCTGTCAAAACAACAGTCCAACAGAGAAGAGTGTAGGCAGATGGGTCTGGTTTTCCTCTGGAGATCCAGTGGAGAATCCAGGCTGTCTTCGTTTCTAAAAGTGTCTCTTTTTATCCCAGTAGAAATGCTTGGCCCCCTCCCCCTGGGCAGAGCACCTCACAATGGGAATAATGTAATCTTATCAGTCATGTGGAGGCACCTAATGGCCCATTAACAAAAAATGTCTTCCCAGGGGAGGTATTGTTTGTGAAGAGATAAGGGAAACCTGCCCAGATAACAACCCCATCTTTATCAGATGGCAAATAGAATATTTTATTTTTACAATCCAGGACACCAACACTAGTGTTAGGCTAAATAGCTCATGTCTCTCCTTGGTGAGTTCTCCCTTCATTTATTTATAGACAACCATCATAGTCCTTCCTTCATAGCCCAAGAACTTCTAAGTCTTCATTTTTCTTGAGTAAACAAACCTCGTTTTCTCAGCTCCTCTGCACTGACAGGCTTTCCATTGTTTTGATCACCCTAATAGACCTGTTCCATTCTTGGGCCAACTTCAGTTCATTTTCCTTTATAAGTGCTCTCTTACACATGCTCTAATTAATCTTGCAGCCCTTGAGATGCTTATTCACATCCTTATTTTTTCAGTCCACCTCCACCAATTGTCATTATTCTTCTCACCCTTACCCCTATACTAGGGAGATAGATTCTTTTTTTTTTCCAGACCACATAGCTTGAAAAAATTCCAGAGTTGTTCTTCTTTCAAGATCCTGATCTCTTTAGTGCAGCTAGCTTCCCTTCATTTGTCAGAAACTATTGTGTAGAAGTTGAAATAAACTCTGGTTTATTTAGGTTCTGATTTAGCTTCAGTTGAATCAGTTTGCATTTTGATGATTCAAGTTTTATTTATTTTTTCACCATCACATTTATAATACTCTGATTTCATTTAAAATTAATACCTTTACAATTTTTCCAGAGAGATAAGAAAGGGAAAGACCTCAGGACAGTCTGTATATGCTGCCTCCAAGAAGAACAAAGGTAAATTGCATTATCCTGATGACATGAATACAAATCATTAGGAGAAAGCATTTCTCAAACAGAGTCGCATATGGTCAATCCAATCACCAGTGCCAGTTTTTTCCCAAGATGTTGGTAAATTATTTTTATAATTTAAAAATGCAAATGGTGGTGAAAGAAGCTTATTGGAAATTAATTTACTGTGTTGTTGATTGGCTAAAAAAAAAAAAAAAAGCAATTTTGATCCCTAGTGTTTGAAGTGTCCAGAGTTTGGTACAAAACAGTGAATTGTAGAGTCAACCTGCCTGGCAACAAAAGGAGCTCAGCAATTGCCAGAGGTGGTTATAGCTTCCCAAATGAAATATTTCATGTCTAATACAAAACCCGAATGATTCCATTCCCTGTTTTCCTTTGTTCCCCACTGCCACATTCCAATGTGCAAATGTAAAATTACTCCAGAAACTTACTGTATTTATGCTTCCAGATTCCATGCCACGCTTAACTACTTAGGTGCAACATGCACAGACACAAGAACTAAAACAGCAAGAAGCACACTGTCTAAATATTTATGGGCTTGAGTTTCAAAATGAAACATCTGGGATTCTTTGTTTTGTTTGTTTTTTTTTTTTGTTGTTGTTTTTCTCTTTGACACTACTTTTCAAAAAGAAAACGAACAACAACAAAAAAAAACCCAAGAAGAAAAAGCTCAGATACTCGTCTGTTTAAATATAAATGCTGACTTTCCAAAGAAAGAGAAAAAGCAAGAAAGAAGAGTGAGGGGCATTGACACCCTCAGGGAAAATATCATCTCAAGAGAACTGACCTTTCAGAGAAAGCAAATTAAACTATCTTTCTCATCTTTTACTAGTGCTGTGACATCATTAAAATTCCTGTTATATACCAGCATGCTTTCTTTTGTATTCATAACCTTAAACCAAAATTAATCAGTTGTCACATAAAGTTAACATATTTGTTAATGGTGCCCAAGCCCCAGTATGCATTGTCTCAAGACGACTGCTGTAAAATAACACAAATATTGTAGGGCAATGTCTTCCTCACCTTGTATCAATCTTTGGAAAATCAATCCAAAACATGTTGGGCTGGGGATGAAAGAGTCCCTGCATGATGAAAAAACAGTTAAGTGTGTTAAAAAGTGTTTAATAAATAGGGTCCCCTTAAGCAGTGAGGTGCCACCTCTTGTGCAATACTTGAAGGAGAGGAATGGTGAGAACAGCAACCTCTGGGGACCAGCTCCACCTTTACCAGGGTGCTTTTGTGTCTCTCCTTGGCTCATTGAATGCTCTGTTCTCCCAGCTGTTACTGCAGTATTTGCTATGGGCCATCTCTGTAACCCCTTTATTCGAGAGCTCCGTTTAGACTTTGGATTTTCAAATGAATGGGCTGCTGGAGTTGGTGAAATAGTCCTAGAGCCTCAGGTTCTCAGGCTGTTCCTGCAGTCAGTGGGAAGAACTGAACACAGCTAAAAGTGATAAAGTCTGTGTGAAAATTCAGGGGGAAAACCACAAAAGGAGAAGGAACAAGAGAAGAAAAACCTATTGCTTTTCAGTATAAAATCCTATAACTGGGAATTCCAGTTGTTCTCAGTATCACTCTGTTAAAACCAAAACCAAAACCAAAACCAAAAACAAACAAACAAAAAACTCAAACCCCAAAAACAAACAACAAAAAAAACCCCACAAAAAAAAACAAACAAAAAATAGAAGGGGTTTTTGTAGTGTTTTTTGTTTGTTTGTTTGTTTGTTTGTTTGTTTGGGTTTTTTTATGTATATGTGGGGAAAATCTAAATGCAGATAAACAGACATAGGCAGATGAAGAGACCATACTATGTCTACTGTGCATGAGCAATACAGCCTGCACATTTTGTGAAAATTATTTTATCCATCCATATAGCACCTTAGTAAAAACATAATAACACCATAGAGTCAAAATGTATCACCATAGAAAAGTAATGGAAAGGAGACCTTAAAAGTTTTCCCCAGTGTAATAAAATATGTCATTGAAGAGATCAGAAGTGGGTTAATGCACCCACATGTCCAGATGCCTTTCTTTATAACACTGCAAATAAGAAAGTAATCCTTACAATGTAGACTTGACTTCTTCCTGAACAAAATATTTATTTGTTTTTGTAGAGCTGTCTATGCCCATTCACATTAAGAAAACATACTTCCTTTTTTGCTATAAAGTAAGAGATAATATATAGTATATGTCCTATTGAATTTATATCCCCTTTTTAATAATTTCAAAGATTATATTCTTCAATTGCATGGATGTTTTAAGGTCAGATCTTTTCCCTCTACATATTTGCAAAAATCATTTAACTTCAATTAGAACAAAGGTTTTATTGTGTGAAAAAAAATAACAGTTTCAAATCCTTGTACAACATGAGAAGATATTCAAAACCAGGAAGATTCTGAAGATATTTCACTTGAAAAAGAGAATGTGGTTTTTGGAATGTTCTGTACATCCTTTGAAAATCAAGGTATTTGAACGTGTCACAAAAAATCCACTTCCCCAAATCACTTCTCAGTAATCACTGCCGTTGATTCAAAATAACTTCTGAAAACTGGAGTACAGGAGCAAAGCTGAGTAAGAAGGATGAGACTGATAACCTAGTCAGGCTATATTCAGTTCCAAGAAAAAGAGAAATCATACAATATTTAGCAATTTGTAAAAGCCTGGCATTCATGGAAGTGTTACACAACCACCTGAGTGGATTTGCCAGGAACAGTTCATTTACTTCCCACCAGTACTAGCTCAATCAGTTCTGTAAAAAGAGGAATACCTGGAAAGAATGAATAGTTGACAAGTACAAGCACAGTTCAGACATCACTACTTGTGTTAATTCTGTGATGCCTCCTGTCCTTTGCCTGTGTACTGCTGGGAAGAGTCTGCCTTGTTCACTCCCTCAGATCAGATATTTATACCTACAGGTAAGATCCCCTGTGACACTTTTCCAGGATGAATAGTCCCAACTGTCTCAGCCTCTCTGGATATGACAGATGTTCCAGTCCTCTCTTTGTGTCTGTGGTCCTTCACTGGACCCTCTGTATTAATTCCATGCCTCTCCTTACTGGGCAGCCCAGTTCTGGGTACTGAAATTTAGAAATATCACACCAGTGGCACACACTGACCGAAGGGAAGGATTATCTCCCTTCCCTGCTTGCAAGGCTCTGTTTAACACAGTTCAGGTGGCTGTTGGCCTTTGCTCCAAGGTGTTCTGTTGGCTAATGCTTACCTTGGTGCCGTCATGCCATCAGGGCTTTCTCTGCTGGTTATTCCCCAGATTGTACTTTTACATGGGGTTATTCCTTCCCAGGTGTGGGGAGGAATCCTCAGCCAAGAATAAGTGCATTGAAGTAAGCATAGTCAGCTACATAAATGCTGCATAGGAAACAATGAAATATGTGATTTTCTCAGTCACAAGAAAGGAAACAGTCAATTATGTGCATTAAGTATAGGAGGGTTTTGCAAAGAAGACGTATAAACTCATCCCTCAACCTTACAATTTAGTGTTGCTATGTTATGGTATCCATTATTTTCAATTTTACTGTTTTTTAAAATGAGTGAGTTGAAATGAATGCTTTGTCTGTGTACAGATGATAGAGAGGGGCAATGGAAGTGACCTCAAGTTAAAAATGGAATAAGGAAAAAGGATAATTTGTTCACTGTACAAGATAAGGATTGGGCTTAAAAGCTCAGCAAGAAGATTCTCTCTAGAAATCAGAAAAGCCTTTCCAATGGAAAGGGAAGTGAAGCATTGAAATCAGCTGCTGGGAAAGATGTGGAGACATCACCACTGAATTCTTTAAGAACTATTTGAACAGACTCCTGTAAAAATGATTAAGGCAGATCTGATCTGGCCATAGGACAGACAGATGAGTTAGATGGTATCTTGTGATCCTGTACAGCCACAGTTTGATAAGATTCTAAGACTGTATTACATGTGAAAACATATGTCCTTAAAGATAGGAATAGGTGTGAAATTTCCCATGATCAAGATTATAATATCAAAAGAAATAGGCAATATTGAAGGAGAAATAATCTGAAATCTTAGATGGACTGTCTTCCACATCTGCAATCCTGTAAACATTTGCTTATTTGAATCAATCTCACATCACTGAAATCAAATTATTTAAATTATTCAAGATCTAAATGTGCTAAAATCCATGTGGGTCCTGTTTGCAGTTAGTTTATGCCTATTAGGCGCTCCAGCCAGCAATAAAGAAGAAAGCATCTGGGTACTTGCCAGCTAGAGAATGGCATTGTGTTCACACATCAAAAGCAATAGAAATAAGGCTTCATGTTTATGTGCTTGTGTTTGCATGACAAGGCCTTTTCCCCCCCTTTTTTATTTAGAGCTGAAGCTCTGAAGATTCCTTTGAAGAGAAAGGAAGAAAGGATTCTTAAGATAAAAATATTGATGATTAATTTAACCCCTTAAGCTAAAAGTAATCATGTCTAGGTCACCCTCTACTAAATTTTGAGCTGCATTTATCTTAACAGAACCTATGAAGAAGAGGGGTACAAGCCCCAGCTATCCAGTGACACCTTTGTTCTCATGTATGGTGTACTGGCAAAAACCAGGCTTCCTCTGAAAAAGGTTTTGAATAATAATAATGAACATATTTTTCTGTTATGCTGTTTTACTCAGTAAATTCATATTCTAGAAAAACAGTAAAGTAAATTTGCTATCGATTTATTTTTCATCCTGTCTGTCCTCCTTCTCTGTCTTCCACAGACTTGCCCAATATACTGATGTTTAGCACTCCAGTTCCCATTGGTTTAATGCATACTGGCTCAGCATTGCACATGTAATTTAAACATCTGATTAGTTGTAACACAGTAGTAAGTACCAACACCTTTAAATTATTGTTGTTGATGTTGTTGGTTTGGGTTTTTTGTTTGTTTGCTTGTGAATGTGATCAAGATCCTTGTTTCTGGGCCCTTTTAAAAAAATTTCAGTTTTTCAGGGAAAGAAACCCAAACACAAAACAACACAACCTCCCCTCAACAAATTAACAGAGACAGGTTTCTGCCCCACAGCCTGTTCTTCTTCTGAAAAATCCTCTGTAGTACAAATACATACAGCAACACACATACATTGAATTACGTTGTTTGTGTAGTTTGCTTTGCATTCTAGGCCCATATAAGGTCAGGGGACCCAGCTATCTGCTGATATTTGATGGAGACCCACAGGTTTTGGAAATCTTAGATAGGTCTGGAAGATCACCATTGCACTAGTGAAGGTCTCTTGCTGCCAGGGTTGGAGTTTACTCCTATGGGTTCCAAAAAAAACCAGATCCATGTCATGCTGCTGCTCAGAGCACAAAGATAAATTCTCCCAGAGCAGTGAATGCTGTTATTGTGATTCACAGTGGGGAAATGCTACTGCCCTCTGCTTTTAAGAGATCTATCATAAAGAGAGCTCTGAGCTTGACAAAGTTCCTAGTTTTGACATTGATAAGAAAAATTATAATCATAATAATTGCAAAATTACAGTAATGATAACAATAACAGCAATAAGAACAGCAGTGGTGATTTACTGTGGTGATTTATCTCTGATGATGAGGGTAATAATAATAAGAGCTAGTTCTCTGTGAAAAATTCTGTACAAAATGCATGCTTCATGACTGCATCCTTTGTTAGGCTTAAAAATCTACTGCCTGTACCCCACCCAGATATAGTTTTACAGTATATATTGACTGCACTGAATAAAAGTGAATAAATAAATAAATGAACATGTTTGAACTCAGACTTATATGAAATTTAACTGTCCTTCTCGGCCTGTGTTCTTGATAGGCATGCAAAAACCATGACGGTGTTAATGGAATGTTAATATATTCTTAAAATGCTGAGAGAGTTGCCTTTGAAGTGATTTGAAATTAAAAAAAAAAGGGGGGGTGGGCTGGAAGGAAAAGAAAGAGAACAGAGAGGGAAGGAAAGAGAGAGAGAAAAAGAAATATATATGGAGAGAACTAGTTTGATTGTGGGGTTTCAAATATTCCCTAAGGGGAAGGACAGAAGGACTACGAAACAGCTCTTTCCCTTTATCATACAAGCAATTACTGGCAATTTGTTCTGGCCAGTAAAACTTCTGATATTATCATGGTTGCTGAGTAATTTATCATCAAAGTTTAATGTGAAAACAGGTGACTGTGTAATCACCAATCTAGGAACAGAAATAGAATCGTTATTATTTCTGCCTGAAGAGAGGGGTTCTTTTTTTTCCTTTTCTTTTTTTTTTCTTTCTGTCAATTGACTTAACGGCCAAAAGGCTGTTCATCACATCACCATGAATTATAAAACCTCTATTAAATATTCATAAAAGTTTTGAAATGAATGTGTGATAGAGATGAAAGCCAGGCTAATTTAAATACCTACCAGACCTGTCTTAATTACAGAGGTAAAATGAGATATAAAAATTATAGCAGCAAGGAAAGAGAAAAAAAAAGTTGAAACAGTTCATTCCCTCCATTATGTGCATCTTCTTTTTAACCAGTGATGTGTAATTTGTACACAAACTGATGTGTACAGCTCTATTGGAAGAAATGGGTTTTTAAGATCCATGTTTTCATACTAATGGGACGTTTTTGGGTCTGTGGGAAGTGACACTTAAATATGAGCTGTTTCTTGGTATGCATTTCTGTGAGTATGTGTGGGCATGTGTAAGGAAATTGTTCAATTAACTTTAAAATGATAGCAACAAAACTAATGGGGATCTGCAGTTGTGAGGCTGAAACACAGAATGTTGGGAAAAGTTGAAATGTGCAAATTCTCCCTCTGATAAATAAGTTTATACTTGTCCAGTCTCCTGCTCCTTATTGGATACTGTGTGGGATGTTCGCAGAAGGAATTTGTCCATGAGTAGAGCAGATCCAGGCTCAACTGTGTCTAACATCCTTTGGTTGGGCACCAAAGAGGGGTTTGTCCAAACACACAGACTGAGATGCAGAATCAGGCCTTTGCTTTGCAGCACAGCTTGTCAGCTTCACAAAGCTGGTAAAAAACCAACACTGTAAAAAAACAGATCCAGGGCTCACACAGGAAGATGCCCTAGCCCTGCTGGGATATCTAAGTTGTGACTCCTTTCACTTGGATTTAGACTATCATCAAATTGTCCATAGCTCTACTTTGAGCATCCAAAATATTCCTCTTTAGAGAAATCAGGCTTTCTAATGTATGAATTAGTGTACCTCAAATTAGCTTCAGCAGATTTTTTTGTAATTGCAATTAAACTGCTGTTACTCCTTTTACATCACAACATTAATTCATTTTCCAAATATGGAGAAATCCTCATATTCCAAAAATTAAGCATACACTTAGTAAGTATTCTGGCTAGAGATGGGACTCAGTTATTCATGTAGCATTTTCCCAAGCCACAATTTATGACTGAGAAATTCAGCACAGTGCAAAAAGAAAGCCAAACCTCAAATTCTCTGAGAAGCAAAATTCGACAGAAAAAGACAGCTGAAAGTTTGTGTTTATAGTTATCTTATCTAGGACATGCAATCTATTTAGATAGAATTGACTTTTTTACTTCATTATTCCCCACGTCTCTTGTGATCGACAGATTAGGTTTGTCTAATAGCAGGACTTGAGTTGATTTCATAATTAGCATAGTTCTATGTCTCCAAAAATTTATTGTTAGAAAGGACTTATATAAAAGAACTAAGGTTTATAAAGAAAAGGAGAGGAAAGCTTTGCTGACATCCTAATAATTACAAATTTGGACTTCCATAAAACTTAATCTTCAAAAGAAGTTTGAATCAACCTGCCTTGATTCCAAGGAAAATTAACTTGACAACTTCAATGAAGTGCAGCCTTTATATTTGTACATCACTCTCTCTTGTTTCCTTATATGAAGAGTTTTGAAATATGTTTATAAGATCATGTAGTGGCAGAACAATTCAGATTAAAAAAAAAAAAGTATTCAGAGCTCTCAGTCAATATTCAAAGTAAATTTGAGCTAGTCTCAAATGTACAGCAAAGCTCACCTGTTTGCTGTAATT
This sequence comes from Dicaeum eximium, assembly GCA_013396995.1. NCBI lineage: Eukaryota > Metazoa > Chordata > Aves > Passeriformes > Dicaeidae > Dicaeum > Dicaeum eximium. The sequence continues at coordinate 89,879 of VWZP01005784.1, read as the reverse complement.
TATTTTAGTTTACTTCCTTACTTGGTTCTGACTGGTCCCAGGAGACTTTTAGTCTTATTCCTAGTATAGAGACAGCTCAGGTAAGAACCTGAATAAATGACCATCAGCAGAAAATAACTGCTTCATTGATTCTCTGGAGGGAACTGAAAAAATATCCCTGGAAAAGTTTTTAGAGTATTTGCATTCTGTTTCTGACTATAAGAAAACTTGGTCTAAGGGCTACTGACTGACTAAATTGCACTTCAGTCCTAATTTAGCAGACACTAAACAGGAACTTTGTATATAAATTTTGGTTAAGACAGTTTTCACACAAACATATTCTGACTGAAGCTCACTACATGCAGCATCTTTCTAATGCAATTTCAATGTGAAGAGCTATAGATTTTGACCAAGTACCATGACTGTTCTGAAATACAGATAATGAAGTCTCAGGATCCAATCTGCCACATGTGGTCCTGTCTTGTCTTGTTCAGTCAACACTGAATATTCTGCACAGGTCACCAGAAATTATCAGGAGGCTGAGGAGGTGACTTCTCACATACTTATCAAGTGGCTACCGTTTTTAAAATCTTGATCTGAAGCCATGAATCCTACAGTATTGTGGGGTGGGACTGGGGGAGGGAGTTAATGAAATACCATTAAATTTAGTTGCCTGAAGCCCTGTCTTTTTTCCCTCTAGCCAGATGTAGTTAGCTGAAGTCTAACAAAGGTTTCTGCAGCAGGTATTTCATCTGTCATATCAAAACATTTTCAATACCCACTACCAATACGACACTAAATTTTGGTCTCACATAAATGTCAGCCCATTTATAATTTTGGGTTGCAGTACTGCGAAAGGGAGATGACAAGCTTGTATTTCACACTTGCTATTGAAATGAATAAAAATGACTAGTCCCTTAAAAGAAAGGCTTTGAGGAGGAGTTTGTGTGGGGTTGTGTGTGAAAGTGTGTGTGCTTAGGCTCGCTTGTGCTTTTCAGAAAGAATATTCTGGCAAGCGTGTGGTGATTTGCAAATCTGTTCCCATAGAAATTTCACCCAGGGTGCTCAAAAGACTAAAGCTGGGCTATCTGGCTAATATCCCCAATTAAGGTGTGATATTAGCAGCCATGCATACTTTGGTTAGAGGTATTGGCGTGAATAAGAAGGACCTAAAATGGATGAGGGAACCTGAATGCACTGGCAGGGATAAGATCAGGGATAAAAATTAATAGGAGATGGAACTCTCTCTTCAGGTGACACAAATGCATACTGCTGGAAAAAATAGCAGGCACTCGTTCATAATGATCACTACCTAATTGGAATCATTCTTTTGGATACATATCTTTAACAAAATGGTATGTTTAATAGAGATGGTTATGCAGTGCAGGACGTGAGACCTACTGGACTGACTGAGCATCTTATTGAGCTGCACAGAATGTGATGAGCACTTATTTGGATTCCACCTACATGTACACCCAAAATAAAATCTCAGAAGTCAATACTTTATCACCAACCCCTTTGTCTAAAAAAAAAAAAAAATAAATAAAATAAATTGATAGGAAATGTGTGTATGGTGTTTATTTTCTCTTATTATCTTATATTATTCTCTTTCTAAAAATATAACAGTTATATTTTTCAACATTTCCCATTTAAAATAAGAAGAAAAAAAAAAGGGCAAATAAAATGTCAGTATATGAGAGAAAAGTATAAATGGATTTGAATTTTTGAGGTGCACATGCCCCAGAGAAGCTGGGATATGGAAAACTCTGTGATTCCAGGGTGGTATAAGGGTAGATTTTTTGGTTGAAGTGTAAAGTCCAAAAGCAACCTTCATTTCCCCAGTTATATATAAGACACGATGTATATGTGACAAGCAGGTCTGGGTATTAACTCCAGAATCCATCCACACAGAGATGATGAAGCAGTCATTTAAGTAAAATACTGTGGTCCACATTTCAAAATGCATTATGATTTGTATGATTTCCATAGAAAAAAAGGTGTTACATTTCTGAAAAAGAGATAAAGTATTTTAGATGCTTAATTTGTTGTTTTAGAGCTTAAAACTCCACACTTCTGTGTGGGTTTTTTTGTTGTTGTTTTTGTTTTTGTTTTGTTTGTGGTGGGTTTTT
>VWZP01005784.1:55525-80799 GCA_013396995.1 Dicaeum eximium | reverse complement strand
CCAGCACAGGGGGATGGGCACTGCCCTGGTCCTGCTGGCCACCCCATTGCTGACACAAGCCCAGTGCCATTGGCCTTCTTGGCCACCTGGGCACACTCCAGCTCATGTCCAGCCACTGAAAAGCAGCACCTCCAGGCCCTCTGCCACTCAGCAGCTTTCCAGCCACGCTGTCCCAGCCTGGAGCTGCAGAGCTGCCCTTGTTGTGACCCAAGGGCGGGACCCAGCACTTGGCCTGGTTGAACCTCACACAATTGGCCCCGGCCTGTGGATCCAGCCTGTGCAGATCCCTCTGCAGAGCCTTCCTGCTCTCCAGCACAGCAGCACTCCCACCTTGACATCATCCTTTGCCCCTCAGGACTGCTTCCCAAGGGATTCTGCCAACAGTTTCTTAAACTGGCTGAACTCTGCCCTTGAGAACCCCAAGGTAACAGGGGCTGACTCCCCTCCTCAGCTCTGCAAGAATGAAAAGCTGTGTAATTTTGTGATTGTTGTGCCCATGGCAATCTCCAAACAGCACATCACCCACAATTCTTTCTCTGCTCAGAAACAGGAGGTCTGGGTAATTCCTGATTTGAACAGAACAGATCTGATCTGCGAGCTGCCGCTATCTCTGGGAAAACACTTCAGCTAGGCTCAATCACACCCTAAGACAATCAGACTTTTTATTTTCTTTGCTGAAATTCAGAGTTCATAAATTATGCACATCTCTGATATAATGGACATTGCCTAATTTCTCACATTGGCTGCTTGATTGTCATTTTACTTTTAAATCACTAGCTTTCCCAATTACAAGGCAAACCAGTTCATAAAATATTGACGTCTCAAAGAGACCTGCTTGTACCAGTTGAAGAAATGTGTGTCTAATTTTAATATGCCACTTTCCCCTTTTCTAAGAACGTGGACAGTACCAACAAGGAACGTGAGTGACTTTTTCATCCTTTGTTCCTATAAAATGAAGTAATAAGTTGTATGTGTGTTCATATTAGGTTTATATCTTAAAAATAAAAATTGCAGTTGTAATGGGCATGGCCAAAGATATGTTTTTAGAAATAAAATTTTTCCTGTAGGTATTCAGTGGTATCAAAGGCAACACCTACTTTCATAGAACATAGCTGGCCTCTCCAAAGTGGTTTATTTCTTATTATTTAATTGTTTATCCAAAGTTTGCAATATATGAGACGTCAAGGGAATGTTTAGGATAGACAAAAGCCTGTTTTGCATCTTTAGGTTTTGAAAATTTAATATGTAAATTTAACAGCATTTTTAAAAAGCAACACCAAAATATTTAAAATATAGGAAATTATTTCTTTTCAGTATTTTTCTTTTGTGAAAAGTGCATCTATACCTTATGAAGTACCATATATTGTTTTAACTGTGCTAGCCAACTGGTATGGAACAGGTTAATCTTCAGAAATTTTCACTTTAAGTAGTTACTATACAATTTTTGTGGTTTAATAAATATCAATGAAAAATGCTATATTAAGAAATCACATATGTAGACCTTAACAACAAGAAGCAAAGACTTATCCTAAATAACACAGAACTGAGCAAGAAGAAAGTTTTAGGGTCTTGGAAGATAATCAGTTTAATCAAATCAATTCAGAATAAGGTCTGGTGATAAAATCAGATGTATGCAACTGTAAATAAGCGGTTAGATGAAAATTCTTTCTTTTGATGTAAACGAAGTACAGTCAAGACAGTGGCCTGTCTTCTGTATATTTAAATATTTGACATTAGAATATGATGTCTACTTTTAGTGTTCATGATTCAGGATGTTGAATTAACAAAAATAGTTCAGAAATTACATATACAAATTAAAAACAACCAAGAGATTGGAAAATTAAATCCACAGTTTGACAAACAAGGACTAAACTTATGCAATAGGCTGAAAGAAAAGAGGTGATGTGCAATCATTTCTCATGTACTTAAAACTGGAAAATATCTATAGTTTAGGAAAGGGTAAAAAGTGCAAGCAGAGTCTGCTTCTGATATAGTCAATATTGTCTTCACGCCTAGGAAGACCCAAGAGTGTGTTGACGCTTGCCCTGGGGTTCTTGTATCATTACAGAGATCAGAAAATTGCTGGACTTTCATCTGACCTTTGTTTGGAGGCCACAGTGTGAAGGAGCCCCTGTCCTCCTGGGTATCCCTCTGGGCTGGGATGGTCATGCAGACAGGGAGTGCACCTGAATGCAGGAACTCAAAAATGCAGAGTCAGGCCCTCAAGTGGATGTGTGAAAGTTTAAAACAATGAAAATGGTTGATGCGTTATCAGTCCAAGAACTGATGGTCATATCAGGTTTAGGGGGTTTTACCTTTTTTGATAAAATCATTATTTCTTGAAATCTGTGGGCTTCACATGTTCATTTACTATTTCCATAAGCATAAAAAAATAATAAAGCTTGCATTGTTTTAAATAGGCTTTTAATACTCAGAATTCTTCATAAATGCGTTGCTAGTAAGAAAATACTTCACTATAGACAGCTACTTGGTGGGGTAAAAAGGATTTTCTTCCTGCAGTGCATCTCATAACTTTAAAGNACCAAAAACCACACACACACAAAAGCACAACAAAAGAGAAGAAATCCATAATATTAAGAGTATTTGGTGACAGATGCTTTTGTAAACAAACTTGTGTAAAATTCTGATATTAATACATGGGCTCTAGGCCTCTTGACTTCAGCAGCAGTGATAGAATTAAAATAACTTTGATTGCCATATTAGCAAGTTCACATTATTTTGGCTTCATTTGGCAGGAGTAGCATGACTTTTAATATTGGCTTTAATGTTCTTCTGTGTCAGTCACATATTCTATTATCTCATCTGTATGTACATAGATAATGCCTCAATGTGATCTATTCTAGCCTTTATGTACCGAAATTTTAGATATAGCTTAATTGCTGTTTGTCTTGTTTGGAAAACTCTGCCAAATCATGCTTACACATCCAGAAATGCAATAAATGCGCAACTAAAGTCTAATCCTAGAATTTAGATGAAAACCAAAGATAGAATTCAGACTCTATAAATTACAGAATTTCAGCCCATTACTCTGTGATGAAGGATGTAGCACATTTTTAAGGTTCATTTATTTCCTCATGTACTGTTATTTTCAATCTCTGCATCAATATGAACAACGCTCTACCTTTGCTGTTCCTACTTTCAGGTTTGTTTATAAATAGCTGTTTGGTGTTCTGCTTTTTCCTTTTCATTCCCCCAAGATTACCTATACAAAAAAAAAAAAAACCAAACCAAAACAAAACAAAACAAAACAACCTTTTGAAACAATAAGAAAAGTTAAACTTGGAAACAGATTTTCAGATGACATTTGTGAGGTCTCTACCAGACTTTTAAAGAAGTTAAATAAACACCTGTTTAGATCAGTAGTAAATTAATTCCTGTTTTAGGATAGAGGCATAAACCTTATGTTCCCTGATATTGTTTAGCTGTTTTTCTTCCCCCTCCAACAACACAGGCCCCCCTAATCTAATACAATCTAAATACAAGGGAAAAACACTGTCAAATTCCTTTCCTTTGGCGTCACTCTGTATTTTCAACCTGATACTTCTTTTTATCTTCATACAGTTTTCCTTCTATTGTTGGAATGTTATCTGGATGTCTATAAGAATATGATTTTAACCTGTGAATAAAGGGAGTATTTAATCAGTTGTGTACAAATATCCACAGGTAACAATGAAGTGGGCTTGGGTTTTTTGGGAGGACAAATTTTACCCCAAGAATGTGCTTTTGTTTTGTTCAGAGTTGTTTGCACACATTTTGCATGGTTTAGACTACAGACAAATATAGATGGATTACAGGGATCTAGAGAGACAGAAAAATATATTTTCAAACCTATTCTTGGGTGTACTTGTAGGTGCAGCTGCTTTTGTTTATCTTGTCTGCACATTACTTTACACTGAGACAAAAGTTTCCTCACCTCTCAGTCTCTGGTTATTTAGCCAGTTAATTCAATGTTCTTCTCTTTGATGCATGTTCCTCCAGAGAACAGCTTCTCATTGTACTTACCTGTCAGGGTTGAGCTCATACCAAGTTACTCTCATTGAGGGAGCACACATACCTGGATATCTAAGCACTTCTACTTCCTCTCATTTCTTGCAATAGAGCCACAGAACCCGAGAATGATCCGGATTGGAAGGGATCTTTAGGGGTTGTCTAGTTCCACCTGTTCTGCCATGGGCAGGCACACCTTCTATTAGATCAGGTTTCTCAAGGTGCCATCCAACCCTTCTTAAGTGAGCTGTTTAAGAATTTATTGCCTGCCTGATCTGGTGGGTTTCTACAAAGGAGTGACTGCACCAGTGGAAGGGTTTGATCTGTGGCCATAGAATTTAGGGCTCTGCTCAAACTAAGGTTAGAGGCACTTTGCTCAAGCGTAGAGACATTGTGAATTTCGGTCATGACATTGTGGTGATGCCTTATATTGTGGGGTCTGCATGTGGCAAATGCTGATAATATCTGGGTATGCATTTAGACTGCAGAAAATACATCCCTTTTCGGTATTTGTGTATATGAAAGGTAATAAGTTAGATACCCAAACATGCTTTTAAAACCAGCAAAGTCATTATTAGACCTTTTCTTTACAGTTGAGTCACTTATAGTTCTACAGGCATAGTTATTGCTAATGAAATGTGAGGCATACATGCCGTTCTTTCATTTTTTTATGGATTTAAAGTGACAAGTATCAGCTCAGCCTCAGAATTCATTATTCTAGAACTGAATAAAATGAGTACGTCAAAATAGTCATAGTGTATAAAACCAAAATATGAGATAAGCCTGTATCTTCTCTGCCAGAATGACTGGTCAGGCATATATAGGAAAAAAAATATTAAAAACAATATCTACACAAGCATACACCCCCATTTAGTCTAAACCAGTAGTTTATCACCTGTCTGTGATTAAGATTTCTTTCTAATCACCATAATTAATTTGTACTGATGGAATTCTGCTTTCAGGAGTTTATGTAATCTTGTTTATGGTGGTGGGGGAAGGGGAGATAATGATTTTTACAACAGTTTATCTCAGTGAATCCTATAATTTATTTTTCCATTGATAAAAACTCTGTGTTTGGTTTGATTTCAGGCAGATGGCCTGACAGTTCTTTGAGCTTTTCCTCTTGTTGCTTGTCCAACCCTTCACTTACAGAAGTCAGTGGAAGGATATAGATGCCTAATTTAGGCAATTTACATAAATGCCTATTCCCACTTCAACATGCCACTGCAGTCACTGGTTAAACCTATGTCCTCTCTAGATCAGACTTAATTTAGGGCCATGAATAATCTCACTACAAGTTATGACCCTGCCTTTTCATGCCTTTTGTAAGCCAGGATAGAGTAGCAGAAGGCAATATTTTTGAGGGGGAAAAAAAAAGGCAAGTCTTTATTTTCATATTCCCTGCCTGCAGTGTAGAAATCCATTTAAAATCTATGGCTAAAGCCTACATTTTTGTCAGGCCATCAGATTTGTGTGCCCGTATCCAGAGCTGCCCCATGCAGAGCTCCTGGCGTTTGTAGCTTGGCAAGTTTGCAAGAACCCATCTACTGCAATCAGGTCTAAGTCAGGCTGGGGCTTGGTCTTGTTCACTTCCCTGCTCAAGTGCATTTCTCCCTCCATGCTGCAGGGAAAGGAAGTGTGTTTTGCATAAAGGGGCAAATGTGCTGGTAAAACAAGAGTTTTGGAGAAGGAATATAGAGCACCTGAGCCTAATTCCATTTTAAAAAGTCTTTGAAATCAACACAGTGGCTTATTATAAGCAAGAAAAATGTTTAACTCTTACAGGGATCTCAGAAATCCAATGCATAGAGTATGAAATGTGTTGCAGCATTCAATCTTATGCTAATTATTATAGATCCTAAGACTTCATGCCTCCAGGTCAGAAAAATGAAAAGGACTTGTATACTCGGTAACAGGGACTTTTATATACCACTGTAAATGTGCAATTTTATTGGCAAGAAACATTAGAAAATGTAAAATACATATTTATCCATCCTTTATGTTGATAAATAACCAGATTGGATAGATAAGCAGATTGTTAATTACATTGAAATAGTATTTTCTGCAAGGAACAGAAGAAGGAAGGGAGAAAACAGGAGAAAGCTAACCCCTTAAAGTTGAACACAGGGGACAGATGGATGATTTTGTTAAATCATTGTTGCTGTGCTGAGCCCATCACTGTAGCCTTCTTGTAGCAAACAGACAAATAAAATGTGGGCAGGCATTGCTTTTAGCAACCCAGATAAATCCTCATGCACCTTGAACATGCCTAGCTTATTTCATAGCAGTCTTTAAATTTGTTATATAGGTTTTAAAACAGAATTTATGTTTCTAAATGCAGTTGTTAAAAATAAATTGTGGTAATCTCCTCAGATTTCTTTTTTGTACACACATTTTCTAAAGCAAGGGAGTAGGGAGGAGGTAGTAGGTAGTGTCCTGAAGTAATGAATAACATGTTTTGAGTGCAAAGACTCTGCTTTGTCTAAGTAGAAATGCTTTCTAATTCTGGGTAAGGAATATTGTCTCGTGGCTTCTGTAGTATTTTCATGTATTTGCATATTTACTGATGAGGGAATAGTTGAAAATACAGCTACAAATAGATTCACACAGAGAAACCAATATGGAAAGGAAAAAAAGAAAACAGACCGAACTTAAGTATGCCACGCAAACACAACACATACACAGTAAGGCAGTGGAACGTATTCCACAGAAGGGAAACTGGACCAGTGCAGGCCATTTATTTTTCATTTTCCCATTAATTTTAATTATGGAATTCAAATGTATTACACTTGCTTTAAAATTTTATGTTATGAATGCATGCTGAGAGCTTTGCAAAAGCACGTTTCAAACAATTCAATTTCCAAGATCTGTGTCTAACAAGATACAGAGGAACTGGGACCATATCCTACCCAGGTTTAAATTATTAATATATTTTTCATAATTCTCCATTATCCTTCCTGGAAAACAACACAATTCAAGTATTCTCAAATGATGAAGGTTTCTTGTTTTTTGGTTTTCGGTTTTTTTTGTTTTTTTTTCCTTTCTTTCCAGATTCTACTTTTACTTCCAAGTCTTACTTTTTCCTCATTTCAGAAATATTTTTTTTATTTTATTTTGCTGCTGCTGACATTAACTGAGTACATTATTCACATATTTATATATTGAAAGTGGAATATCCTCCTGAAGTTAAGAACCATCTTGTTTTTCCTACAGCTACACAGAAGTGGACAAAAGTCAGGACTGTGCAGCATTTGCCCATCTACACATGCCTAGTGTGAGACAATGCATGCAACCCTCACCTGGAGATGCACTCACACTCTCATTCACACAGTTTACACAAATTTCCTTCCAGGGGAAGCTTCACCCCCTGAAAAAGGATGCCTGCATGCTCTCAAGCACCCAGCTCTGTTACATTAGTTTTAATAGTATAAGCAGAAAATGCAAATTCATACATACCCTTAATCCTACAGACGAAGGGCCTCATTTGCATACCCTTCATAATTTAATTTTTTTTTTTTGTCAAGAGTTGTGAATGCTTCGTGTTTGCTTTAATCAGAATGTTGACATTTACACTGAAGCCAATTTCTCTTTTTCTATTCCATGTTTTGTTTAACCGTGACAAGTGACAGCAAACTGGAGGGAACAGGCTTTTTAAATTGGCTCTTTGCCTGGAATGCATCATTTCTCTTGTAGCTGTTTCCCCACCGCCCACCCCCTCCCTGCTAGGCATTGCAAAAAGAAATGTGAAAACATACTCGGCGAACACAGGAGTGAGGTGTTAGTGCTTTTAGATAAAGATTTGTGTCGTATTTTAAAACTAGATTGCTGTATAGTTTCAAGCTATTAGCAAGAACCTATTACACCATCACTTTGGGTCCTTGGAGAGATGTGCTTAGTGTATTTCAGTAATTCAAGGCAAATAGAAAACCTACATGTGAAAATATTTAATGGCAAAGGCACCAACTGCTCAAGGCTGCTGAAGAGAGGCAGCATGCTTTCTGTTAACTCTTTCCTTGGGTTTTCCAAGGCAAGACTTTCTGCTGCTTTCTCCAAGAGTCTCAGTAGGGCTCCAGTTTTTTGTGGATGTAGGAGACTAAGAAAATTTTGTCTGACTTCTGCAGTGATCTGTGTGTGTGTAGGTGTCTGCTCACCTACCCATAGCGCTTCACTCTGCTCTTAATCTCTGCCAGAATTCAGACATTTCAAGGCACATCCTTAAAGGGAAGAAAGAAGAAAACTTTTCTTCATCAGAAAAACAAAAATGAAATAGATAGCATTAACACACAACACACCTCCTAGCTCCAGCCCAGTGGTAAATTCAAAAGTGGAAGTCAGGTTTATTGGATCCAACTGCTATGGGTTTACTCATTGTTCAACCCTTTATTGGATTGGGGTAACATTCTAAATGTGACATTTGATGTGACCACCAGCGCCTGGGCTAGCTCTGGAGAAACTCCAGCACCACTCCAGGAGTGGGGACAGGTGAGGTTTGGATTTTACCTGCAGCTGAACCCAAGGAGCAGCTTGGTCTACAGTGAAGAACGTCACAGCCACAGCAGGGATCAGGCAGAGAAGGAGGTCTGGTCTCGAGGTTCCAGCAGGGAAGGGTTTATTCCAAATGAAGGGATCAAGAACAAAAGAGAGCCTCGGGCACTGCCCTGCAAGAGGTTTTATACAGATACCAATCAGGGCGTGGGTACAAACAGCCAAACAAGAGGGAATTGGCGGGGGAGGAGTGAGGGGATTATATCCAGTGAGTGAGAACAATTGGGGCAGGAGGGTGGAGAGGATGGACCACATGGGCCAGTGGGGCCTCCAGGAACAGGGGAATTCCAAGGGGTGTCACAGTCTGGGATTGGCCCCAGGTGAGAGTGGCAGGGAAAGAGCTGTAACAGAGGCAGATTTATGCTGACTGGCAGGGAAGGAGCTGGGACAGAGGGCAGGGAATCCCATAAAAGGGTAGCTTCAGGGGAGGGCAAAACCCAGGAGTAAACCAGCTCAGGGAGAACTTGGGGATACAACAGAATGAACCACCTAACAATGAACCAGTAACATTAATTCAAACTGCAGCAGTCATTTACACCACAGGACAACGGTTTTAGTATTAGTGATCAAATTTCTGGAAGGTTAATGGTATTTTTTCCACAAATAATTTTTTTTTTCTTTATTTCTGTCTCATTTTTTCTTCTCCCCAAATGGAAATGGAGAAACTAGCAACATCCATGTAAAAAGTCCTCTGCAAGCTGTAATTTGCCATAGAGGCCTTGCATGGACCATGCAGAGATCTTTCATGGACTGACTTGCACAAACTTCTAAGTATGGAAATTGCTATAGCACTGGTAAAAAACCTGAGTTTTTGAAGACACAGAATCCACCCGGTAAAATTTCTGTTTCAGGGTGAGATCTGGTCCTGACATAAGCCATATGAAAAACCTCAGTACCTCCTGAGGCACTGCTGCTGCACGCTGCCTTGTTGTAATGAGAGCCCAACATTCCAGGTACAAAACAGGAATACAGAACATAGGGGATGTTTGAGATGGTAGAGAGAAGGGGTAAGATATGAGACAGAATCTTCTCCATAATGTGACTAAACAATTGATGAAAGAGTTTCCAGTGCTTTGAGCATCACTTTCCATTTAGTATGAGTATAAAAGGCATTGAGCATACATAGCCCTCTGTATCACAATTGTCTGAGTGTCATATGTATCCATTTCCTTTCCTAAAACATATCTATATATTTAGATTAAAAATGTACATATGATTTTTTAAAATCTGCTTATCAAATATTTCTGTAACAACCCTTATATATAAAAAGATAATGTGCCTGACAGATTATGACAGAGCTAGTAGGGGAAAAAAATAGACTAGGGGAAAACATGCTGTGTGTTAATCAAAGGAAACACCTGAAGCTGACAAAATAGCAACTAAGGCAACAAAATAAATATGAACCAAAAGTAACAACAGCCAGGAAACAAGGGACCAAAGTGATCTTTCTTGCATTAGGTGTGAGTCAGGAGAACACACAGCAATTATTCAGTCTCTATCATTCATATTTGTTTGCATTTGTACGATATCTGTCTGTGAGCTGTGTACAATAAACACATTTGCTTCTGAGCCAGGATTTTACATGTGCTGAAGCAAAACTGGGAGAGTTTGGATAGCTCAGGAGCTGAATGAGAGAGAATTAAATACCTAGTCACTCAGTCTGTCTATCTGTCTGCCTGTCAGCCTGACTCTTGGGCTTATATGCTGAGCAGAATTCTGCTCTAGACATGAGTCGAATGTTTGATCTTGAAAGGTAACCTAAATTCAAGGTAGGGTCTAGGTCTCCAGAATCATTATCTGGGGGGAAAAAGAGCCTAGAATGTTTTGGGTGAATATTGTTTACATACTTAAGACTCTTTTCCCTGTACATGCTGCACAAACTGCTAGTGAGGCAAAATTTTTCACAAGGGTGTAGGAAACCTGCAGTTAAAAAGGGTGTATCCAGATAGACAGAATCACAGAAGAATGGATTGATTGAGGTGGGAAGGGTACTCTGGAGGTTATCTGGCCCAATTTCCCTGCTCAAGCAGGGATACCTATAGTGAGCTGCCCAATGATATCTAGATGGCTTCTCTGTGTCTCCAAGAATGGAGTTCCTCACAATGTCCCTGGGCAATCTGTGCCAGCCCTCAGTTACCCTCACAGCAAAATGGCATTTCCTGATGTTCAGGATGAACCCCCTGCATTCACTTTTGCCCATTAGCTCTGGTCCTGGCCACAAAAGAATCTTCCCTTTTTGCAACTTCCCTTTAGGTATTTATATCCATTGATAAGATCCCTCCGAGCTGTCTCCACTTGAGGCTTAACAGCTCCAGGTCTCTCAGCTTTTTCTCTTATGACAGATGCTCCAGCTCATTTTTTCAAGTCATCTGCAAATTTGCTGAGGGTGCACTCTGCTCCTTCCTTCAGACCACTGGACTCTTTTCTGTGCAGCGTGGCTCTGAACTGCCCTGTGACAAGAGGAAAAGAAACCTGTACACTGCTTCCCATGGATAAATGCTCCCTCTGAAACCCAGAGAACTTGTGGATGTCTTTCCATATGCATACCATAAACATTGGGCTGTAGATAATTTCTGTGATCTTCCTTAATTGATAATTTTATATGAAACACAGAAATTGAACAGTAGGGATGGATCCAGGGTAAGAATATTTGTAGAGTTATAATGATAAATCAAAAAGCAGTTTAAAGTAATTTTATCTGGTAAACAGAGAGGAAGCACACACAGTTACTTGCCATTCTAGGTAGAGCAGTGGGAAGTAGACAAACTGTTCTTCCCAGATTAGAAATAGGTGCATGCCATTAATTTATCAGGCTTTGTTCTCAAGCATATAGCTGATCCAAATGCCTGAAGTCCATTCAGGCATTTTCCTGCTTGTGTAAATTCTGCATTTCAGGTAAGACATGCAGATGCCAGTCCTAGAACAAACTGGTGTCCTCTTTTTTAAAGAATAAGCTAAATTCACTAAAGGGATTAAAGCTTTTGGAAGATCAGAGTTCTTCAGGGTGATATGGGACTCATCCTTTGTTTTTGGCATCACCTGCATAATGCAGGGTCCTACTAGTCAGCATTGAATGTTCTGAATTTCCTTGCTGACCCATGGAGTATTGGTAACACTTAAGTCTTGTCAGCCACACAAGTGAGGCCAGACAGCTAACTCCCCCTGTGGACTTGGTTTCAAGTAAACAATTTTCCATTCAGGAATTCTTTTCAGGAGGGAAACTACTACTTCCATGTAAAAAGTTATAAATCTCATCAAGAGGCTTGTGTGGCAAGCTAAAAATATTCAGGCCCTCAGAGGACTCACACTTTTGTCTCTCTCCTTTGTTTCAATGGTTCAGCTTATTTCATGTAATTAATTACTGGAGAGTTGCCCATTAAATAAATAGATAAAGAAATACTGTGAGTTTTCTCTTTCCCCTTAGATTTTTCAGCATTGAAGCTCTCACACAGAGCAATACTGTTCATGAGAAAATTGAGATGGTGTGAAGCATATATTTTTCTCATTTGTTATCATTAAACAATATGTGTTTTCATAAGAGACACTAGTAGTTTAGCCCAATTCCTTGTGCAATCATGTGCTGACATGCCCATGTATCATGGTTTAACCCCAGCTGGCAGCTCTGGTTATGCAGCCACTCACTCAGCCCTCACCATGCACCCAACAGGGAGGAAAATTACAAAGAAAAGGTAAATCTCCTGGCTTGAAATAAGAAGGGTTTAATAACTGAAGCAACTCAAACATCATCATCATCATCATCATCATCCAAACAAAAAACAGGGAGGGAGAGGAATAAAACTGAAGAGAAACAAATGTTTCTCAACATGATTGCTCACATGATTGGGCACTGATCAATGCCCAGCCTGTTTTCCAGCAGTGAGCAGGGACTTCCAGCCAACTCTGCCCAGTTTGTACTCTGGGGTGATGTTCTGTGGTATGGAATATCCTGTTGGCCAGTTCAGGTTAGCTGTCCTGGTTGTGCTCTTGGCTCTTGTGCATCTGCTCATTGTAAGTGCACAGGAGTCTGAGAAGTCCTTGATTTGGTGAGCTCTAGTGAGCAGCAACTAAACCATCCGTCTGTTATCAACATTATTCTCATACTCAATGCAAATTGCACCACTGTACCAGCTACTAAGGAAAAAATTAACTTTATCCCAGGAAAAACCATGACACCATGGGATGCAGCATGCACTCACAGTCACACAAACTCACATCTAGCCTATTAGATGCCCAGAATTCCAGGTGGGTAAATAGGTTTCTTGGAATCTTGTGTCACTTGTAGACATGAAATTTCTCCAAGCCAAAAAATGTTTCTGCTGTCTGTTCCCTCCCCTGAACATATTTAAGGAGGAGGGTTAGATAATGAGCACAGTAAAGGCAATGTGACTCTTGCACATCACTTGGTGCAGAGACAAGGCTCCAAAAGGAGCCCAACAGCAGCTTTCAGTAAATGAGAAAGCCTTGCTTTGACAGACACACACCAATGAGTGCACAGGATGAATAAATATCATTCCATCCCACTAGATGAGCTTCTGTAACTGGCCACATACATATTCTTGGCCTGTATGGCATATGAGCTTAATGCTATTTTGGATTAATCCTATTCTTCCTAGAAATTAAAGCATTCTGATAACATAGATAGTTAGTTATAGAGGCAGAGTTAATGGAGATAATTTCTGAAGTTCCTGGACATTAACATGTATGAGTGGTGCTCTTTTTGAGAGATGAGAAATCGTCTCTTTTCATGAGTTTTTAAAACATGTAGGGCTGCAGTTTCTTATTGCAATGTAAAAGAGCAGTGAGTTTCACGCACAGGAGAATGCATGAAATACCAGGTCTTGCTGACATTACTTTCTAGCCTTTCAGAAAATGCCCAGCCCTTCACATTTACTCATGACCTAAAAATTAGCCCAAGTGGTGTCATTTTTCAACCTGTTCCCACCGTTGCCTGGGGTTATCTCTAGAATGTCAAGGCCTTATTCCTCTTGGCCCTGCAATTTGTGTCATCAGTGACATCCATGTGAAGGGAAATTCATCAATCTCTTAGTGGACAACTCAGTGCAGCCACCAAGACATTTCAGCCTAATTCTGTTACCATTTCCTTGCTGGCATCAGAGGAAGAGATAAGGAGGAGTTGTAGCCAATGACATAGAGAGATTGGTACCCTCTTCCTCTGTGTTTGTAGGGTGTGAACTCTCTTCTTTCAGGATTTCTCAATCTTCCCCTTCTAGAAGTTGCCAGCCTGAAATAGCAAAAGCAACAGATACTGAGATTGAGATCTCTTTGCCCTCCTTTTGCACGACTCTTGATCCACTCATGTTAGGCCTCTGAGCTGCTCTCTACTAAATGTTAAGTTGGAGAGAGTAAGAGAAGCAGTGCCCATGGAAACTAAGAGGAAAAGTTATAAATAACTTTCTTTATTATCTTAAGTTCTGTGCATGGGCGTGATTCTTCAACCTTGACCTTGGTTTAAATAAAAATAAAATTAAAAAGAATCAGCTCTTTCTTTACAGCAGAGACTTATTATGTACCATCTATAATGCTTATACAGTTCATGAAAGTAAATTTGAAAGGAAATGAAGGAGACTTTAACAATGCAGAGCAGCTGAACAAATATATAACAATTCCTTGAATGAATGATTGGATGATACCTAATAGCAGGGAGTTTGCAATAGTACAAGATTATCCTCTGATAATTCTTCAGTTCTGACTGTGGCTGCCTGATAATCCCCGAAGCTTCTAATCTGCAGGATCTGAATCCATAAAGAATGACAAAAAAAAAACCAACAAAAAACTTTACAATCAATTACAGTTACTGCCACAGAACCATTAGTGAGCAGGTGAAATAAGTATGACCTTTTTAACTTCAAAGTCATGTCAGAAAGAAGAAAATATACATAAAATCCCTCAATCCTCTTGGAATTTGAAAAAAAGTTTCAGGTTTTAATATAAAGTTTATTGCTTTTTGAGTTCAGAAGACAGTTTTCTTTTTATTTCTTTTCCAGATGTCAATTTGTTTCTTTTAGTCAGACAATCATATTAACTCCAAGCCTGCAACTAGAATCTGTTTATTTAATGGAAAGGTAGATGAACAATTTTTAGCAAAATGGTGGGTGGTAGGATGAGAGAGTATTTGCCCTATTTTTTGAACCCTCCTCTAAACCCATTTGCCTTCGTAATTTTTGCCAAACTGAAATTTTCTTGAGATAATAATTTTCCAGAATATTCCTTCAATTATTGAACTTGCTTTTGTCATATGAATGACATTTGTTTTCTTGTTTTTACTTTAAATTTTTTTTTATAGTAAGGGCATTTTCCTTGTTAATTCTGTTGTAGTAAAAATGATGGGAAGAACCTCACCTCTAGTAGACTTTGGAAAACAAATCTAGAGTCATACCAACTGCAGCTATTGATCACTGGTTCACTTTTCCATTTAAGATGGATACAGTTTTAAAAAACAGTGGAAGGGCCAGCAAGGTATTAAGGATTCTTAGCTTGGGACTTGATATTAGGAACTAAAGCTTCAGAATTCAGGAACTTAGTCTGTGCCTGCTTCAAGATAACAAATACAGAATTGCATAGCAATTTAGCTTACTTGCTTAGTGTTCTGTCTTGCTATCTACCTTGGTTATGTATTTATCACAAAATGTCTGAGTATCAATTTAAATGGCATACGATTGAGTAGAAATACCAGTTCCACAGGCAGAGCTGGATCATAAGATATAAAATATGTAAGATACTGAAGTTACTGGGAGATTAACATTTCCATAAAGTCAGTAAGAGAACCTAAATTACTTGCTCAAAATAAAATGAGAGACATGTGACTAGCAAAGTAAAACCCTAATTTTTGATGTCTTAGATGAGCATCTGAAGATGTTTGACTCTACCATGGACACCTGTACCTAAATAAAGCAGCTCAGTGTCTGGATTAGAAAACCTGGATTGTGGGACATTTCCTTTTAGCTGTTACCTAACAGGTTCCATTTTTTTTTTTTTCTCACCCTTAATGTGGGAATTCAGAAACTCATACACTCACATTATTCACTACTGCAGTTTGATTGCACCGATGCTGCATTTGTGTCAATGTTACAAACAGCTCTGCTTTACTATAGCTTGATAGAGATGCACACCAGAAAGATGATGGACATTTTATCCAACACACATCATTGCCTTGATTTGTATTCTGGCAGAGAATGAGTAAGAAACTGGAGATGGAGGAAAAAAGGACAAAGATAGAACAAAAGCTAACCCCTGGCCACCTTCCTGACAAGATGAGATAATCATGCTGTCCACAAGAAAAGCCCTTCAAATGAACAATAATTTAAGTGCATTTCCTCCTTGAAGTCACCTTGACATGCTGAAATACTCAAGTTTAAGAAAAAAAACACATCAAAGGGCACTCATTAGAAAATGTGACTTTTGATGGATAATTTAAGTGACAAAGTAAAGTTAAGTGTTTGAAGCAGAGAGGTCTTGCCAACATAATGTTTTTCACAGCTGCAATAAAACTGGGGACTATTTTGTGGTAGCTGCAGAAATTTGTTTGTGACATTTGAAAATTCAGTTGGCCAATTCATTGGTGCTTTTTGAAAGAATATCCTATCCTTCAATCCAACATAATCAGCACCCATTTGCAGGTGCTGTATAAAAGGATATGCACTAGGAAAAGGGTAAAAAATTCTCAGTAAGTTACAGGTGTATTTTCATAATTAGATGTTCCACAGGATGTGGACTGAGTCAAATGAAGAAAAGTTCTTTCAAGCTTTCTGATGCCCATGACAGTTGATGAGCTTTTTAGTTCCATGGAAATAAAAGGATTCCTTCAGTCCATTAAAAAAAATTACAACAAAACAAAATTTTATGGGGGATAACATAAAATTGTTTTACATCTCTTTGAATGCAATAATTTTAATTCCATCTGTAGATATTGAAAAGAAAATCTGTTTTATATAAGATTTTGCCCTATACTTGCCATGCCACTTTGAAAGTGGATGTGTGACCTTATAGAAAAGCCTTTCTTACTGATGATGCTACAGGGATTCTCGACAGTTTCCTGGAAAGCGAGTACATATGAACAAAACCACAGTTAGTAAATGAATTTCATGTACCTATATGGCAACAAAAATGTTGCCATATTTCCCTTTTATGTTCTGTTTAATATCATTGAATGTGTTTTGGTTTAGGTCATTAATGACTTGCAGTCCTGTGAATTTATCAAAGTTGATATGGGAGAGCTGGAAAGCAAAAGGAATTACTGACAAAAGCTGAAACGCACACAGAATTTTTGTCCATCTCCACTTAAGAAGCGTGCTGGTAGCACACTCCAGAAGTAAGTGATGATCCCACCCACTGCTGTTTGTGGAGGATCCCATCCTTGATTTCTTGAATTGAATGACAATCCATTGATTTTCAAACACAGCTGCCCACTGATGGCAAAAATCCCCGGATCAGGCTTCAGAGTCAGCATCATCTTTCAGTAGGGCTGCTCGTACCCTTCTATTCTGTTCCATCAGTTTTACCTGGTTTTTCCTGCACAAGGAACCTGCACTATGCAGCTCCTGCACAGGGAACTTTACTATGCTAAGCTCCGCACTCAAGAAACTAACAGATAAATTTGAATAAAACAAGCTCAGGAAATTAAACTGACCTTTCTACTTTTAATATGTGTAAGTGGAAAAAAAAAACCAGCATTCAAAATTCATAGTCGATGTTCACATTATTAAGTAAAAGAAAAATGGATAGTTTTAGAAGTATTCAGTGGCTCTTTAAATTGTGACAATAACATCATGAAATCAGTTGGAATTGCAGATTAATTGCACTAAGAAAATTGCCATCCATCATTTTGAGAATGTTTTAATATGTTGAAGTCCAAAGCTGAAAGCTGCTTTAAAAAATAACATTTTTGTTCATAAAAACTGAAGAAGCTTCTTAAATACAGGAAAGAACTGCATAAAGATAAACTGAATAAGGAATAAGAATGGAAATTTTAAAAAGCCTGTAGCTAAATTAATTTCATAAACCCTATATCAAAGGAATATACAGAGATCCTTATGGGGAAAAAAACAAATACAACCAAACCTTCCAAAACCCCTTCAAAATGATGAAGTTTAAAATTCCTTGTTTAAATGACTACTTGCACTGACACATAAAGAGGTAGTTTTAACATGTCAGCCAAACTGGAGAAGTGGAAAACGAAAAAAAATCCTTTTATACCTGAGCAGAAAATCTGACACATTGTGCTGAGAATTTTCTCTCAAATTCTTATTACTTTGAAATAAAAAAGCAATAANGGGAAAAAAAAGAGAAGATGGAAACACTAGTACCAATAAAATTTACAAACTCAAATAAAGGATTTCTCCATCCTTTTAAATATCTTACAATAAACTCATAAAAACCTAGTTTCTTAAACAAGAGGAAAATGCTTTCATTTATCATACTCACTATGTAAAAGTCATTGTTTCAGAAGCTACACTTTTTGCTTCTGATAAGGTTATACTATTACTTTCCAGCTCAAGACTTACCTGAGGCCCACAGTAATGCTTATTACATATACAATAGAACCAAGGAATGAGTGAATTGCCTCAGTGAATACCTGAATGGACTAGCTCAACCTTTTAGACCAAGTTTTAGATATATCAGAAGTCACTGCTCTTTCTCCTTAATGAAACTTTTTACACTTCCAAGTTCCAGAAAGCAGAAAATATTAAAATATTTTCTCTCAATATGAAAACTTGATCTTCTGTTTTTACCACACTATCATGATTTTTCTATGTAAGTCTCTTTATAAGAAAAAAAATTATGCCAAAGGATTCTTTCACTTAGCAGAAAAGGCTAGATAAACCAAACCTGAAAGGTGAAATCAGGTGAATTAAAATTAAAAATAAGTACATACTTCTAATGAAGAAGGAAAACTATGTGCAAAATGGGCTTATTCACCACTTTTTTGTCCTCAGAACAATAGAGAATGCTTTTCTGGAAAAGATGTTCTAATCAAAGACAAGTTACTAGGCTCAAGCCTGGAGTCAAGCATGAAATTCTCTGACTGGTGCTGCACAGAAGATTAAGCTGGACTGCTGTCATTATTTTTTGTTGAGGATGATGAATGTCTAAAGTAAAAGAGATGTTGTGCAGGATTCACTATTTAGATAAAGCAGAACTGAACAGCCACAGTGACCATGAGTTAGCACTGAGGGGGCAAAAAAGGAAGGTATTACCAACTTAAGGAGCCTGTGTATCAGGAGAGTGGGTTTAGGCAGTTGGCATGTGTGAAAGCTTGAAGTCTGCCCTGCAAGATAAAATCTTCAAGGGCAGCCTCCTCAAAGCACCAGAATGATCCATCTTGATCTACACAAAACAGGCCAGCATGGCCAGGGGCCAGGCCAGCTCGATGTGGAGCTGTGAATAATAACACTGAAACACTGTCCAGGCATCCAAGGATTGAAGTAAGAAGGCCATATCCCAGCTGGAGTTAAAACTGGTAAGGAATGTCAAGGGCAACACTTAGTAAGAGAAAAGAATACTTTCAGCAAAAGGAAGACCAAGGTTAACAGGGGATTGCTGCTGAAAGGACAGGAGTCGTTGTGCTAAAGACTACAGGAAAAGCTTAGATGCTCAATGTTTGCCTCAGTTTCTACTGGCACAGACTAATTCCAGGCTTCCATGATTTGGCAGGCTGGAGAGTTGGGCATAGAGAGGTTTAACACTAAACCTCACTAAACCTAGTGAGGTTTAACCAAGGGAGGTGTAGGGTCCTGCACCTGGGAAAGAATAACCCCAGGCACCAGCAGAGGATGAGGGAATGTATGTAAAAATAAATGTATGTAAAAATATCTCAATGGAGGGTGACCAGAAGATGCTGCCAAACTCCTGTCAGTGCTGCCCTGTGACAAGAGAGGGAGCATTGACCACAAACTAAAACACAAGAAGTTTCACCTCAACATGAGGAAGAACTTCCTTGTGTTGAAGGTAGTAGGTCACTGGAATAGTTTCCAATGGAGGGTGTGGAGTCTCCCTCTCTGGAGACATCCAAAACCAAACTGTTTCCTGTGTTACCTGCTCCAGGTGACCCTGCCTTAGCATAGAGGTTGGACAGCAAGATATCCATCCAAAGGACCTTTCCAATTGTAATGATCCTGTCATTCTGTGAAGTCAGAAAGACAGATGGCTAATGAGATGGTTAGATGGTTATATGGATGATGGTTAATGAAGAGCTTCCCTGGGATCAGTACCAGTAGTTTAACACCTCTACTGCAGTCAGAAGTACAGGATAAACCAAGCCCTCACCAAAGCAAAATAACTCTGTGCACGAGTTCGGGCTGGGGAATGGCCACGTAGCAGCTCTGCAAAATAGGGCCAAGGCTTGCTGACTAGAGGTATTCATGTGTCATCTTGCCAATTCAGGACAATCAAATACTGATCCTCATTAACAAATCTGTAATCAACTTGTTTTAGGAATGACCCTGTTTTAGGAATGACCCTCTACCTGGCACACTCATATACCAGAGTCATATGAGGTCATTTAGTCTTGCATCTGGTTTTGGCCTTCAACTACAAAAAAATCCAAACAATGAAAAACCAGTGAGTTTGGGAGGGGATGACCAAGGGAGAAGGCTGGAATATATCACATATACATTATTCTGGAAAAGACAAGGATAAATATCTTTTTCTGCTTCCATCTACCCATGATAGAGCTGATAGAACGTGGTTACTCTCAGAGATACACACAGAACAGACAGGAGGCCATAGTTCCAATACGTGGCAAGAGAAATTTTCACTGCACAAAAGGGAATAATAAACAACATAGTGATAAAAATTGTTAAGTCCTGGAACAGGTTGCTAAGAAAGAGAGATGAGAAAGGTCTTCATCTCTGGATGTCTCCAAAACTTGTCTGGAAGAAAAACTGAGCAACATGATTGAGATCTGCATCATTCTGTGTTCAGCATATATTGGGAAGGTCTTCAAAGGTTGCTTCAAGCTTAATTTTTTCTGTGAGTTCTTTAAAATCCATGAATTTGTGTTTTTCTTTGATGGAATAGTGAAGAATTTAAAGTGCATTCCACTGTTTTTATGGGAAGGATTTTGCATGCAAATATCAACATTTTCTGTTCCCACTGTTAACAGACAAAATGGATGTACACATTCACTGCACTTTAGTAAAACCAGTCTTTACAAGTGCCTGTATCCATAAGCAGTGTAGGATAGATAATAAAAGATTTTTCCTGCTGCAAAGAGTCTCAGTTTAGTGGAAATCTGAGTTACAAGCCTAAGTTTAGTTCTGATAAATCACAGAGGCTGAAAGGTGAACTAAGTTACAGTGGGGAAATAAGTTTCAGAATAATTGTTTGAGCACAAGAGTTTGACTAAGAAATTGAGACAGTACAATCATACAAATAAAATGAAATATGATAAAAATAAGACCAAAATTAAAAATAATTTCTATTAATGATAGCTGAGTTTTCTATGGCATTTTTATTCCCACATTTATAAACTGAGATCTTAAAAGGCCTTTGCAAGCTCTTCATTCTGAGTAGCTGTATACAGAAAATTTTTTTAATAACTTCTGAAATAGAATCAACAATCATTAATCATGTGTTTATGCTCTTAAGAAGTGCCTTGAGAGAAGTGCATGTCATCTTGATATTCACAAAACAGACACCTGTTAAATGAGTTCCTTGAATCTTATTTTTTATTGTGATTTGAACCTTACTATTAGATATCTTCCTCAATGCAGGACTGTATCTTAGAAGTCTCTACAGGTGGTTGGAAAGGGCTCATTTAAAGCTGATTTTATGCAGCGGCTCAAATATTGGAGCATTTGTTGATAATAAAACACAGACTCCTAGAAGAGGTACAAACTCATAGTTTCCTTGTGTCCACACAGTATCCAACTTCTGAATTATAGATAACTGTGACAATGGTTTTTTCCACTTCTTCGTATTGCACCTGTATCAATATCATTCATAAAGTTGGGAATGTGAGTAGAAATTAAAAAATGTTACTATATATATAAACTTAAAGCATGAATATATAGTTAGGATGCCACAAAGGGCCCTGTGTTCTCTAAGGATCCCTTTTCATTTTGGAGTGATAAAATAAAATATACTTTTTTAAAGTTGTGGGTGAAGGAACATACACATAAGGGACTTCCTTCTAGCAAAGAAGGTAAAGCAATCCTCATTTTTCTGTGTTCTCTTGCTCGGTCTTTAGCCAATCTTGAATTTGCTCATACATGAGAAAATATTGAGAGAGTACAAGTCTCAGAAGGTGGGAGTACAAGTCTCTCTTCTCGTGGTTTTTACCCCCCAGGAACACTGACTACATGTCAGAGAAGGGTAGAAAAAGGATCCCTATGACCAAAGGTCCATGTGGCCATCCCAGGATAATTCACACGACATGGCCCCTGTGCTGATTTCAGATTTAGTCAAAGGAGTTTGGGAAGCTCATCAACAAACTGACTGTGAGTTTCTGCTTCTCTGGTGATGCTTGATGTCACTGTGCACAGACACAAGCCACAAGGGTCAAGGCCATCTGACATTTAGCTCCATGCTTGTCCAGAAGGAAATGGAATTTGTGCATGGAATCCCTTGTGAATGGAGTCCTTTATGAACAGAGTATTTTAAAGTTATCAGATACATACAGACAGGTCTACCAATCTTCACTCTGAAAGCTGAGCCCCTACTTAGAATAGAGTGGTCATTTATTTACTTAATTTTCCAACATGCAACAACACCAACAACACCACCACCACCACCAATAATAATAATAATAATAGCCATACTTACCATTTGGCCAGAATAATCCCATGCAGTCAGTTTACAGTATGATACACTTTTGATGATAGAACACTGGAGTGAGAATTAGGAGATCTGGGTTATATTTATGGCTCTACTATATCCTGCTCTGTGGTCCTTAATAAATTACAGTTCCTTTTGTTATCCTATTTCCCAGTTCATATTTAACTGATAGTTCATCCAGAAGACAGGTGTCTTGTTCAGGGAATCTTCCTTGTTAATATTCCTCATTGGTTATTTAGATAATGTCTTAATTGCTTTAATTATATTGTTGTTAAGAAATAGTACTTTGGAGTGGTATTACACCATGTGTAGCCTATATAAATCTGGGACAGAGATGGGGCTATTCTTTTTTGCTAATATAACATTTCTGTAAATGTTAAAGAGCTGTAGAAATGCAGGGAAAATGAGAATAAAAGACAATATTATAGCTTCAGCTAAAACCAACCATACAGACTCAGAAATCACTAATAAATCCATTAATTTTAGAAAATTCTACAGTGACTGTGCTGAGACGATAGCTTAACAGTCAGGTCAGGGAAAAGGAGATAATTTCACTTTGAATACAGTTTACTGAAGGAGCCACAACCACTTAGGGGATTTTAGCTGTATCTGAATTTCAAATGCTTCTACATTTCAGCTCTGGTTCTATACAGCATAAGCTTCAGCATGACCCCACCCTTAGCTTTATTATATCAGGCATTCTTTTGATCTGATTCTTCATCCCCATTTTGTTATGGGTATTTATGCAAGAAGCAAGTGTATACAATGAATGAAAATCATGACCTAAGCATAAATAGCATACTTTGTATCTGAAACCATATTTACCTTGCACTGAGGCAAGTGGCAGCCTAACGTATCAAGTAAATATAAAGAAAAAGAGAAAGCATGACTATGGGACTAGATCTAGAAGAGCCAATGGAGTAAGTAAAAGCAAGGTCCACTAAAAAAAGTGAAAAGTTTGCCTAATTTTATCAACCAAAATTATAGTTCAATCCTAGGTATTATATTTGGTTTTCACTTCTGGAGGTGCAAGGTCTGTTTCACATTGAATAGATCACAAACATATTTCATGAATCTTTCAACCTTCTTCCTATTCTGTTCATTAGAACAGCAATACTCAAATCCAATCTGACAAAAAAAAAATAGCAGTGAGTAGAGGGGTTACAGATCAGGATTGATTTAAATGGACTGATGGAAATGCACCTTCATCATGTCCTGATTCAGCTAAGCACTTGAACATGTGCATAACGTTTAGTACTTGACCAGTCCCAGCCTGTGCTTACCTGAAGCAGAGCTTCAGATGCATTAAAAATGGTTTGGACCTCTTCTGCTAGTCTCCTACTAGCAGGGAATGAGCCATTCATAAACATTAGCTGAGGTTTGCTCTTGCACAAAAATGGACTGGCAACTTTTGAAGTACAAAGCCGGATTGTGGACTGTAAATGTGAAGCAGCTGACACTGAGAGGCTGTGATAGGATGTTTTGTAAAAGGGGAGAAATTACCACATATCAGACAGTGCAGTCTGCTAATCTGTCTGGCACTGGTAGTTTCCAAAAAAATGATTCTACAACAAAGAAATTCCCATAAAACAAGTGGGGAGACAGAAAAAAAACCCCACAAAAACAACAAAACCAAACCAAACAAAACAAAACAACAACTCAGGAAATTAGAAAGGAAATTCAATCAGAAAAATATTTTTGTTTAGATGCCTGGTACAAGAAGATCAAGTCTTTCAGAAGTTCTCAAACAAATGGTGGAACAGTAAAAGTACTATCTGTTTAATTTTGGGACCCACACACTATACACAGAATCACAGAATCAGAGAATAGCCCAGGCTGCAAGGCACTTTAAAGGTCATCCCATTCCAACTCCACCGTCATGGGTAGGTACAACTTGCACTGTGCCAGGTTGCTTAGAGCCCCATCCAACCTGGCTTTGAACAGTTCCAGGGATGGGGCAGCCAGAGCTTCTCTGGGCAACGTGTGCCGGGGCCTCAGCACCCTCACAGTAAGGATTTTACCCCCAAATATCCAATCTATACCTACTGTCTTACAGTCTGAAGCCATTCCCCCTTGTTCTGTCACTACATGCTCTTGAACAAAGTCCCTCTCCATCTTCCTTGTTTGGTCCCTTCAGGTACTGGAAGGTCACAACTAGCTCATCTCAAAGCCTTCTCTTTTCAGGTCTGAACAATATCAGTTCTCTCAGGCTTTCATCGTAGGAGAGGTGTTTTGTCTGCTTTAAGGCAAAGCAATCAGTGAACGTGTGCTTTTTACATTGTAAGTGACTGTTGAGAGCACTGGGTCGCAAAGGCAAAGCCATTCACAGCTCAGTGTGTCTGCACTGCAGGGACAGTGGGCTCAGCAGAGCACTCCGAGCTCCTGGCCCCTGCTCACACAAGATGAAGAATCAGGGAGATACCACCTCCCATCTCTGTCTAGGCACTGAAACAAGAAATGCACCATCTTCCACATGGCTGGGGTGGGCATCTGAGAACCTGGACTGTGGGCTGTGCCACAAGGACGCCTCTTCTGCAATGGAGACACAGCTTGCTCCCTTCTTCTGCTAAACACGAACAGAGTGACATCCTCAACTCAGGCTGGAGGCAGGTTCTGGAAAGTACTGCAAGACAAGGCTCTGCAGGTAACACAAACACTGAAACTCTTTGGCTGTGAAGGCAAACAGACCATAAATATGGACATGAGCTGGACGGTTGCGTAACAGAACTGAGCAATTAAATCCTGGGATGTCTAAACAAAGGGGCTTATATGGAGCTATGTCTGGTACCTCTGACCAATGCTGCTGTCAGTGATGAACCTGTAACTCAACAACGTGGACATCTCGTAGAGCTCGGCAAGAGCAGCAGTAATTTTACAGCATCAAGTACCATCTATTCAGTCTCAAGAGGAGTGGTATGGAATGAGCT
>VWZP01005784.1:0-46277 GCA_013396995.1 Dicaeum eximium | reverse complement strand
TTTTTTTTTTTTTTGTTTGTTTTTTTTTTAGGTCTTTCTGGTGTGTTTTACTGGTTGGTTGGTTGGTTTTGGTTTTGTTTTGTTTAATAATTTTTATGTGTTCCAAGCACGATCAAAAATATCGGCTGTATTTTTCCATTTTATCAGGTAAATATGTATATGTGCAGTTCTTTTAAAATATTTAATTATTTACTCAGGAGAGCAGAATAGCTGTTTTGCCAGGTAAATACATTTTGAGGCAGCATCTTAAGGTGTGTATTATGTTAGATCTATTTCCATTTAAACACATTTTTTGTGTCACAATTTTTTTTTTTTTAACCGTAAAATCTGTTACCTTCAGAGCCATTCTCTTATATCATGTAAACACAGATTTGGGGTCATGCTTTGTGTAATAAAACAGCATCAGCAAGACTCTTTGAAGAGGCATTTTTCTTGATCATACAGGCCAGAGTCTGATGTGTTCATTTTTGAGAGGAACAACATTAACTGATTTTAGTGGAAGTTTCTTTACTTACTTACATAGCAAAGGAGATTCCTGCATAAGACACATAAGCAGCATAAAACACAAAAGTTAAGCCTGAGCAACATGAATGGACATAGGAGAGCTGAACCCTTATTCCAGGGGAAAAATAAAATAAAAATGATTGTGCTGAAACGCTGGTTTGTGTCTCAGCATTCAGTTTACCTTCCAAGTAGAAAAGTCAGAAAGTGATTGATTGATCACAGCACCTTTAGCAGCTGTTCTAGACTTGGAAATGCCTTTGGATCTAGGGTTGTCTTCTTCAGTTTTATGTTCTCAACATTTCTGGGAAAAAATTTGGCTTCTTTTCAGAAGAGTTAGCTCATCAAACAGAATGATATGTCTGGCTTTTGAAGGTGGTTTTTCCCTTGATTGCTTTGTAAAAAGCCATTTCTAAAATTCAGCTTTCCTAAGTTACTTTCTTGCTCATTTTCTTTAAAAGTAACAGGGGACTATCACCATGGCTATCCATATGAAATGTATGGCAACATCTTTAGGAGTAATGGTATCCTTGTGCTTGTGGTAGTCAAAGATAAAGATTTGTAGCAGAAGAAATCAACTTTATTACACCAACCTGTATCCTTCTTCTCCAGAGCTCATGTGCTCAAAGGCTCGCTCTTCCTTTTCTTTCCTCAGTTTTCTTAATCAAAATATTTGTTCAGCTTTCTTTTCCAATGGACTTTAACTTTTCTGGTACTGTAACTTTGACTTTATGCCTTATTTTATTAGATGTTGCACAAAGAGATTCCAAAAAGGGAAGCCCAAAAGAGATCCATCTTATAAGCCCTGATATCTGATTCTGATTTTATTAACCATTCATTAATAGATTAATTTGATGTATTACAAGCTCTTTGATTCACTAACTGTTTTACAGTAATCTAGATTTTGCAAGAAAATGTATATTAGGATAGGGACACTTACTTGGTTGAGCTGCAAGTGAAGTGAATGCTGAATAAAGTACTGTGATAGTTAAAAGGAATTAAGTCCTGAAAGCTCTTTCTTTTCAAAACTGGTTGGAAAGAGTCTCAGAAAATATGATTCCTCCCTTTCCATGGGTTCTTGCTATGCCTAAATGAGAAGTCCTTTATGGATATCTATTAAGATGGTATAATTCCAGTGATGCTAGTGATGGCATCTGGCATTTATGTTCTATTTGATGTAAGCATGTGTCTGACTGTGAGCAAGTATGTGGATGTCAACACACAAGCAAATTAAAATTATTGAACTCCATAGCTAATAGTACATGGAAAAAAAAAAAAAAAAAGAGAATAATTCTCCAACCTAATGCTGTTCCACATTTTCTAATTTCACCCAGAATGTTGAAAGTCTGTCTAAAAGTTGAACAATGTATGATACATTCCTCCTTCCCTTTGAAGAACCTTGCTACTCCATCTGAACCACTTTTATAGTAACTCAGCATGATGTCTTTTGCCATTCTCCCTCCACTTTTTTCTCTTTTTTCTCTTAGGCTACTATGAGAACTTTAATGACCCAATAAGTTTGTCTTCTGTCCGCTGAGAATGCTGCAAATTTTATTTGGTGGAATCATGGCACTGGAAAGATACTCTGTGTGAAACTCCAGGATAAATTGGCACTCCCCAAATATATTACCTTCAAGTTGGCTTTTCCAGACTACTTTGGTCTTTTCCCAAAGAACAGGTTCAGGACCTCCAGATTATCTTCAGTGGGCACAGTTTAAAACTTTCTATCTTTTCACCAACATCAGTGACTCTTTAATGAAGGGTGCCTTTCTATTTCTTCCTAATCCCACTGTTTTATGCACTGAAGCATTTTAGTCTATGTGTCAGATTTGGAGATATATTTAGCTGTCTAAGCTTCCAATATTTTGGTAACAAAATAAAGGTTATGTGTGTTGAATCCACTGAGGAGCCTCTACTTCTGCCACCTTCCTGCAGCATTTGATTTAATTTTGTATTTTTTTGTATGTACAATATCTGAAGACTCTGTGAGGTGAGATCTGCAAGTCTTTGCTTCAGTGGTTTCAGATGATGCTACTTCTTGCTGTCTGCCCCTCTGGATGTCCCCTGCTCCCAGACCTATGGGAACACTGGCAAAATTACACTAAAAGCTGTAATTAGACTTCAACAGCACCACTGGAAGGCTAGCATCTTCATTCAAATTAGAAGAAACTCCTCCAAGCTGGAACATCTCAGGGAAGAGGGTATTCTTCTTTTATTGTGTCTTTTAGGGTGCTGTGGTTGCTTAGTACAAGGTGAACTTCCAAGCAGGGCAGAGCCTAAACACTGAGAGATTTCCCAGAGAAAATTTGCCAGCATCCTAAGATTTTCCTGAATTTTTGCTTCCCAAGTTATCTTGAGGCAATGATGTCCACAAAACATTTGGTGTCAGTTATAAACAGGCATGTACATTTAAGCATGTACATATAGAAATATTTTCTTCAATATTATTCCCTGAATAGGGATAGAAATCATAACAATGCACTTGAGGAATTATTTTTGTGTCTACAGGGTTGAGTGTAAAGTACATACACTGTCCACTTTATAAGAAAAAGAAAATTTATGGACATGAATGAATGAAAAGAGTTTAAGAAAATAAGAGTACTATGATGTTTTTGTTTTGTTTGTCTATGCTTGTTTGTTTAGTTTGATTTGACTGTGATTTTTTTTTAAGGAATAAGTATAGTTCTATTCAATATTCACTTTAAATATTCATGTTGCATTGTTTCTTATTCCTAGTGTTTAAAAAATGGCTGCCATAAATTCTTATATTCCTGTCCCTTAAAATGTTTATGATTTAAAAATAAGCCAGTCAGCAGTGTTAAGACACAGCCTTTTAATTTAGGTAAGAATTGCCTTTCTAGAAACAGGCTTTTCTTTTTATCCTACCAAAGAATTCAGGATTAGAGACAAGCACAGGTTAAAAATAATTTGTAAGTCCAGCTACAGAAAGCCTGAGTGATTCATATAGTTTCAATTCTTCATGTGAATTTGTCCTTTGCTTTCAATTGTTCTTATTTACATATAGCCTAGTTTCAGAGCAGAGACCTTTTAAAGACATCAATAGGTCAATAAATCTATGCTTTTAATAGGGATGTACTTTTGTCCATTCTTTATTTTGGAGCTTTTCATTATGCACTGTCCTGCATGACTATAGACTGCTGAACATAAAATGTTTACGTTGAATTAATTCATTCTTTCAACACATTTGATTATTAGAAAGTGCAAAAGGGATGTTTTCAAGGTTTATAAAAGCGTATGTTGACCTTTCTTTGAGCATATAAAAGGCTGATTCTGCTGCCATTATACCCTCTGCAGAGGGGATGTGGTGCAATGACTGGGAACATATAAATTCTCACAGAAGAACAGAGAAGTTACATTTCCAAGGACACATGACTTCAGGACACTCTTCTATTATGGATGTAGACTTTTCTTCTACTTTCTGATGCCTTCTTCCAGCTGCCTTTTCAAATCATGCACAGAGCTGAGGACATGTTGGAGAGTCTGACATCTAATAACACAAAGCTCTGCTTAAACAGAGAATAACTGTCTGGACTTTGAGACACTGCTCTCAGGAAGGAGTCTGAGGCATATTCCTTGTGATCATGGCCCACTTTGCACCCTGCCTTATCACCTGTGTTCAGGGATCTCACAAGTGTACATGCACATGTGCCAAGCAAACAGGTTGCCTTGTGCCCTGGGGGTCGTGTTCCTTTCAAGCAGGAATGCAATTGAAGGGTTACCTGCTGGGAGTCCAGTGGGCTTACAGGGGTTGTGTGGTGTTAACAAGCTCAAAACTTCTCAGGCCAAGACTCTCAGATGTGTTAACACATCATCTTCTGCTGCAATAAAAAACAAACAAACAAACAAACAAAAACAAGCAAGCAAACAAACAAACACAACCAAACTCTGTCATTAAATCTCTCTGTGATGAAATTAATTTCCAGTGGTACCTTACAGATACTACAAATTACTCTTGTTCTTCTTACCACCACCCCTCTATGTAAGGGGAATATTCTTTATGACTAAATTTTGACCAATGGCAGAAAATTCTTCAAACTATAAAAATAGTTTCTAGATACTCCGATAGAAGAGCCAAAAGAGGGGGGAAGTGATGAATCCTAAGAGTTCCCTGTATTTTGCCCCACTGCTTATAGGATACAGGAAACATCAACAGCAAACAGAACATATAACAGATTATCCTTATGATCCTATTCATTCTGCCCTTTATTTATGTCCAAAGGCAGACTCACAGTGACTGTGCCTTCCCTTCTGCCTCCCACTGCTTGACATGGACACTTGCCTTATTTAAATCAATGACCCTGTGAAAAGTGTTTCTAAAATGCTACAGTTTTTCTGAAAGCTTCCATAAGGTAAAATTATAGTCTTCTTTAATACCTGTGACTGAAATAGGAAAAATCAGTATAATATTAATTTCCTACTGGATTGCAGCAAACAAACGAACAAAATCGGAGTCTGCACATTGAAGATGCACAGGCTCTAAACCTTTCCTAAATAGGGACAAAAAGCAAGACAATAGACAATATCTCTACATCCAATTTGGGGCAAAAAGTTCTGGTTTGCCTTCTGAATTGCAGATCTTCTTAGTCAGATTGGCTCCCTCTTTCTTGCTACAGTTTTAGGACTCTTGCAGTACTAAAAGTTGAACAAATATAAGGTTACCTGTGTTATGCTGCAGCACAGTAGAACTTCAGCAGGTCAAAAGAGTTCTTCTGTCTTTGGTATTATCATTGTCCCATTTCTCTCACAGCTGTTATAGTGTGTACTCTGGGATACTGTTCCTCAGTCAATCTATTCTCCTAGGTTTATTTTTATATCAGATCATCATCAAGTGGTCTCCATTGTACAAAGCACTGTTCTCAAAAGTAGCTGTTATAATTCAGCTTACAGTGATGAACACAATTACCTTTAAGTTCATTTAAAAAAAGATGAAGAAAAGGAGAAAAAAAAAAATAAGAAATTCATCTGAACAAAGAACGTCTTTGTAGGAAGGTCAATTGTGTAAAGGGACAGCTGTTTAAAAAGAAAGACACATTGATCTAAGCTTCAGAAGTAGTAAAAATATACAAGAAAAATTGATAACTCAGACTCATTTAAATGAAGGCAGAGAAAATATTTTACTGAAAATTTTTAAGTCTAATACAATATCAGTAGCTAATATTGTTCTAAAGAAATTATCTTATGCTTTTGAAGGAGTAAAACAGGACAAGGTCTCATGCTTTTTCAGTGACTGTTTTTTAATATGGGTGAAATTGGGATTTTAAAGAGGAATAAGTAACACTTCACAATAATAAATTGAGTATTTTTTACCTTGTAAATTAAGCTGAATTTCCACACATGGTGTAGAAATGCAGTACCTCCATTTCACAGATGACTGATAGAGTTGTATAGTTTATCCACTCAAGGTTACAGGGAAGTGTATTTATACCAAGTTGGTGCTCTGAATCATGTGATTTCTTGTCTCCTTTGAGAGGTCAAACAGGATGGATTGAAGTTGAGCTGAAGGATCAGTTTTCATATTCAACCCTATGCAAATAAATAAATTATTTAAGAAAAATCTAGGTCAGCCAAACCAATTCAGTATAATATCAGCCCAATGAGTGAGTAAAAGTGTGCTCTAATTGCTTGAAGAAAACAACAGTAATATTTTCTCCACAGTTGAAATATCAGAGTTCTGAAAATCCTGAGATCCTGGTCCTCCAGGAATTTTAAATTCCCCTCAAAATTGTTTAATAGTCCATTTGCCCCAAGAGTTTCTAAACAATGGGGATCAACAAAATAACATTTTTTAAATAAGTACAATCTCACTGGAAAAGTTTAAGCCTTCTCTATCCTGTTATTCTTATATCTGCATTTTCATTCCAAGCAGAAAAACACTGCCTTCTGTTTTGCAGAAATCACAGACTAGAAGTAGGGGGTGTCTGTTACTGTTTTTGTTTTTTATATCTTTCCTCATTTTTATTGGTAAACTATCAAGCAGGATGTTCCCCCCTCCTGTTTTTAAACAGCTTAAACTGATTGTATTTCAAAAAAATGCAGATGCCTATATCTTTTATAGGAGGAAAGTCATTAAATTTTGTAAATGTTAGGGAAAAAAAAAACTATGAATGATATTCTGGAAAATGATGGCATCGTAAAATATGCACAATCTGGTCAAGTTCCAATTTAAAAAAATGTGTTAGCATAAACAACCTTTAAAAATAGCAATGTAAAATTTACGAGCGCAGAGTGGATTTGGAAGTTGTCGCCACACCCAACCACATTTTCAGTTCTCATCAACCTGGCTTCTAATTCTGCCTACATTTTAGATTTGCTGACATTTTCATATAGAGAGAAGCTTTCTGCAGCTGATGTGGAAATCATCAAGCCCTGCACAGCACTGAAAGGGGATTTTTTGGACATGGAAGAACATTGTGCTGACAATTCCATCTTCATCTGGCAAGTATTTCCTTTCACTTTGGTTACTTGCTGTCGCTGCCTCATCAAACTGTTTGGAAATTATACAGAATCATAAATTAATTAAAATTGGTAAAGGTCTATAAAACCATCAAGTCCAAACATTAACTGACCACTGCCAGGTCCACTATGAAACCATGACCCTAAGATATATATACCAGTTTTTAAAATATCTCCAAGCATATTGACTTCACCCCTTCACTGGGCAGATTGTTCCAATGCCTGATAATCCTTCCAGTGCAGAAAGTTTTCTTAATATCCAATATAAACCTCCCCTGGAGCAACCTGAGTTTCACATTTACTGTTAGAGGGTGTTTAATTATTTATGTTTAAATACCTAAAAAAAGGAAGCTTGGGAAGGCATCTATTATATCCAAGGCCTCTGGTCAACACATCTTCCTTCATCTGCTGATCTCCCGTGAGACTTGTTTGAGGCAAAAAATAGCTACACCTTTAGGAGTTGGTGGATTTCTTTTCAGTCCTTTTAGGTGTCATGAAAGTTCCCAGTCACTTTAATCAGAATCCTCAAATTAATGTCTGACACTATAATTAGATTTAACTACCTTTTCATTCTTAAAATCTTTGTTCCACTGTTGCATAGCCCTGAAGATCCTTAGAGCATACAGATTTCTAAGTCATAAACACTGGGGTTTTTCTGGCACCTGAAGTTGTAATTCTGGGTGTCTGTGTGCAGTCAAGTGTTAACAATATTTCAGTTTTTATTCACCAGCATATTCCTTCATTACTCAGGTGCTCCAGAATGTCTTTCCTACCCTAGAAGATGGGATACACCTAGAGTGATCAAAAACTTTGTCTAACTAAAATTAAGCCTTTACTTAGATGTATTTAATGTAATGTGAAGAGGCTAAAGTTGTTTTGTGTAATTTATCCAGAGAAAGGGATTATAAGTAAGAAAACTAGGACAACATATCTCCTAAACATTAGACCACTCATTTGAGAGGGCAAAACCCCTAAACTAAGGAAATATTTGAATTTCACATGAAGCAGTCACTAGAAAAAAACTGTTAGTGACTGAAAAGTGGACTGGAATCCATGACCCTCCTTCCCAAATGAGTGCAACAACTACTAGGAGTCTCTTGCCTTATATTTTGAGTCTAATGAACTTTAAAACATGCTAACAAAACTATAATTCTCTACAATGCCATTTCTGTTAATCTTAATCCTGAGAGATGAGTTCCAATGCTCCTGCCTGTTTCTCTCCCAGTCTGTGAAAGTACAGCAGCAGATGGGCTGGTTTCAGCTCCCCTGGTTACTGAAATAAGATGTTCAAACACTTTACAACATGTCTGACAGTGACAGGGGCACAGAGAAGAAAGGTTTTACTGATAGAGAAAAAGGGAAGATAATCCCAGATCTGATTACCAGGTGATGACAATCAGACTTTTATTTAATCTAAAAATGGACATTAATTTCTCTATAGAATATTTCAGCTCTTCACTCTGAAGAAAACTAAGCCAAAACACATTGATTTTTTAATTCCACACATGATCATGAACTGTTTTGGCTGACCCATATTTTTATGTTCTGGCAAATCAGCTATTAATTAGAGAAATATGTGACTCTTTTCTTGCCAAATGAACTCAGTACCTGCCTCTACTTTGCTTTTCATAGTGGGTGACAAAAACGAGAAAGAAACAAACAAAGAAATATTGGCTGCTTAATAGAAACTGTTCTTCAAATGAGGCACCTTTTCTGCTACAGAGCTATGCTCCTTTTCACCCCAAGAATCCTGTTGTTTTTTTTTTTCCTCTGTTTCTATTCACCTCATTACCTAATTCACCATCTTATATTTCTACCTACCTCTTCCCTGAAAGGCTAAAAAAGTCAGAGAACATTGCCAGCCAAGAGATTTGTGTTTATAACTAAACAAATGAAGATTCCAAGGAGAGCCTGCTAGGAAACACAACAGCTCTCAGTGGTGCAATGCTTTGCTGCCTCTTCACGTGATGAGAGAAATCACATTTTGAAGAATACTTTCCACACAAGACATTTTTCTTCCTATCCTCTTCATTCGCAGCACCTGCTTCAGGAAATATATATTTTCCACATACTGCTCAAATGAACTAATCTATTTTCACTATGTGTCCTTTTTGGCAAAATATCTACAGTATTTTCTTTCATAAAGACAAATTCTGCTCTTTTGGTATTTTTCCTCTTCCTCTTTTTATTAATAAAAAAATATGATCCCCTATCTCCTCCTTGGAGAGAAAGGGAAAAAAAAAAAAAAAAGAAAAAAGAAAGAAAAAAAAAGAAAGAGAAAGAGCTAGGAAAAAGCAAATAAAAAGAAACTATACTGAAGCCTGAAGAAATTAAAAACTTAGGGCTAGAACCCCAACTATCAGTGAGGCTTAGCCTCATTGAAAATCTGTCTGTGAATATTTAGTTGTTTAGTGTTTCTGCAATGACATTTCTGCAGAGAGCAGCATGAACGAAAAATTGCCATTTTTTTATCATCTGGACTGAAACTGCCAATACTGTGTCAGTTAGGAAAGATGAATTATTCCATTCAGCTTCTACAGAAGGTGCTTAAGTAGAGTTAGGTTCATGGGAGACCAAGTTTCCCAAATAAAACTACATTTCTTACCAATGCACAAGGTATTTTGCAACAAGACTTCTACTATAACTTCTCTATGAGCATGTGCACTTATCAATCCATCTT
Organism: Dicaeum eximium; assembly: GCA_013396995.1. Taxonomy (NCBI): domain Eukaryota; kingdom Metazoa; phylum Chordata; class Aves; order Passeriformes; family Dicaeidae; genus Dicaeum; species Dicaeum eximium. The sequence goes on along the minus strand of VWZP01005784.1, from coordinate 36,622 downwards.
CCTGAGCATTCTTTGGTTTTTTGGGGGGTTTTGTTTTTGGTTTGTGGTTTTTTTTTTGTGTTTTTTTTTTTTTTTGAGAATTTTTTTCTGGTTTTTTCCTTTTTTTTTTTTTTTGAGAATTTTTTTCTGGTTTTTTCCTTTTTTTTTTTTTTTGAGAATTTTTTTCTGGTTTTTTCCTTTTTTTTTTTTTTTGAGAATTTTTTTCTGGTTTTTTCCTTTTTTTTTTTTTTTGAGAATTTTTTTCTGGTTTTTTCCTTTTTTTTTTTTTTTGTTTTGTTTTCCTCTGGAAAAATATCCTTCCAGGTGATGAATCTGTTTGCAGCATCCAAGGCAAATTTCAGTCCTTCTAAAAATTTATTTCTTTTCAATTTAACCCCCCTCCTTTCCCCAAGTTCTATATGATTTTTGGTCTCCTTCCTTTTGATCCCTGGTGTAAATGAGAGAAGAATGCCTTAGTATTATAACACTTCTCTGATTTTTAGCACTTCCATACACTTTGTGATTTTCACCAGATTGTCTAACACAAAATTATGAAGTCCATTACTAAAGAGGTGTATCTGTGAGGGTTTCCATGGTTTTCAGTTTTGGTGGTGGTTTTTGTTTCTTTCTTTTTGGTTTTTAAATTTATTTTGTTGGGGTTGTGTGTTTTGATTTTGGTTTTGGTTTTGGGGGTGGCTGGGAGAAGGAAGCCTTAGTTTTTATGAATATTTAGAAATCCCCAAAAGTTGAGCCAGAGAACAAAAGACCTCTAAAAGACCTATAACTTCCTAAGGTATTTTATTTTGTTTGTCATAGCAGTCTGTGAATATTTTATCTTTATTTTCAAAGTATCCCTGATATACTCTGCATAAATACAGAGAAGACACCAGAATTGGAATTTATTGTGATCTGAAAATATGTAAAGGACAATACAGCACAAGCTTTTCATCACTCAAGGAGAAACTGCATGCCATAATTACACTAAGAACATCATCTGACATTAAAATGTCACATGTATTAGAAGCAAACCCAGAGAGGGAACTTCTGTTAAGTGCTGGACTCATGATTTAGTCTTTTATGGTTTGAATTGATATATATTTGGGATTTTTATGCACATTTCTTTACTGTCCTGATTTCTACTGGTATCAAAATTTGATCTTGCCCACTTTTAAGAAGCAAAGACTAGGATTTCATCCTATTAAATTAAATTTCTGCAACCTTTATTTAAGTCCTTCATTTTGTTCCAGGTCTCATTTATTTTATTTGTCCTTGGATTAGCAACAGAGAGAAGATACAGATTGAAAATGTTGCTTGATTTTCTTTCTAAATAGATATGTTCCCATAATATATTTCTGCTAAAATAGAAGCAGGGCAGAGCAGCAACAGCCTATAAGGTGAAAAAGCCCAAAAGTGTATCTATCCATAGGGAATGGACAATTTTTGAGAGCATGGATGTGTAATTTTGTACATTTGAGTTAATTTTCGTGTGGAAAAAACACTGGCAGCAGTTAATGTCTGAGCTGGATCCTGTTTAATACACTGCAGACACCTTTTCAGACAGCATCTGTCTTCCCCTGCAGGATGCCAGTAAAGCAGGTAGACAGTCTCACTTCTGAAGTAAAAGCAGCCCTCGGTATTTTTGGCTAATGCTTTCAGCAAGACAGATCTTCTGACACTGGAATTTACCCAGATAAAAATGATATTGGAAAAGCTGTGACTTTGTCCAGCACTGAATTTAATACTGTTACTCGTGGCTGTTGGTCATTACCAATGCCTGAGTGCCTTTAAAGAAAAAAATTCAGGAATGGATATGACAAGGATGCTAATGTTTTTCTTGTTTGGTGACCAAAATGGTACTATGCTCCTCAAAATCTCTGAGGGACAGTAGTTTGTCTAAGTTGTGGCTAGAAATGGGTATCTGTATTTACAATATTTTTATAGAGCGTGGATTGGGGTTGTTGTTTTTTCATTTAGAAGGTCAAAATTTTCTATGTTCATGACATGTTCCAAGTCTGTGAAGGCTACAGCCAGGATCAGTGGATGTTGAGAGCCAAAGGCACAGCACTCCACATCTGATACCTTCTAAAATTTCAGTTCCTTGACATGACAGTCAGGAAACATTGAAGATGAAGAGATCATCCTCAATATGTAAAGTTCACCAATGGACAATTTTCCTCTTTTTCAGCACAGGACTCAGTGAAAGCAAAATATAATCCATGAGAGACTTTCTCTTGCCCACAGAGTTCTTGGGGTGCTTGAGGATATGCAATTAAATATTATTGATGACACAAATGGGTCTAATACCACTTCCTCACATGAGTCATTAAATAGTCTGCGCAATAGCAAGGACAGCTAATATAATGAGAAATGTTTATTTTCTTTCAAATAAGGACAGTGGGAGTGTCTGTCATGGATTATATAAGTCTCTGAAGACAGAATTATCAGATGGAGACACTAAAGCATAGATAGACAGCTTCCTCCACTTCCATACACAGATCCTTTCCTCCTTCCAGTCTACTTCCAGCTCCCACTTTCTTTGCTCCAAAATGAGATGTTAAAAATAAGCCAAGACCTCTGAACTGGTAAGGAGGGGATGTCATGATCACAGCCCTGCTGGGCCATGAGCAGTACAATGGGCTGTCACCCCCATGTCCCAGCCAAAGGCAGGATGGAACATCAGCTTTCATGCTGACACAGGGCAGAACAAAAGCTTGGCAATGCAGGTGCAGCTCACAGGAAGACCAAGGGGACTGGTCTTGGATCCAGCTCAACAAAGCAGATGAAGAATTGTGCTTGGTTACTATATTTGCTTGTGAAAAAGTGTGAATGGCTTTAGGAAAAATTGGTTTTCCTCACTGGTTTGAAAAGGAAGAAAACCTGCCAGTAATGTTTTTAAAATCAGTGTTCTAGAAGGAGTAAAGTACATAATGTACAGAAACTGATTTTAAAAAAAATTATTGCTAACTGTTAGGGTTTGCTCAATAATGGTATAAATANAAGAAAAATATTCAAGATGTTTAATATTCGAACCGTTGCTGAAGGTGAATTTACTTTCCTGGGAATTTCAGTGATGAAAACAGAAACAAGATCACAAAAGCAATGAGATCTGAAAAAACTGTGATTATCTGTGTCTTTTCTGTGAAAATAAATTCTGTGAACTGTCTCAGAAAAAGATATTTGATATACTTGGCAGAGGATTATAAGCAATGCATATCCCTCCATTATGCAATGTGAGTCATACCAGACTTGGATGTGACATGATTCAGGTCCTTCTGAATGGGCCAACATCTCCTGCAAAATTTTTGACTGTGATGTGCTGTTGTTCATTTTTTTGAAAATAAATGGAAAACTCATTTTAAGCAGGTTTGGGAGTAAAAGGGAAAAACACAGAGGCAGGGGTATTAATCTGCTGTGGATAACTTATGTATGTCAGGGTCCATATTTTAAGTAAATGTTCACTGCATCATTAAACTTGGGCATTTACAGCATGCATCAAAAATAGAAACTTTGTTCAGTCAGAGAAGGCAAAGGTTTGGAAGGCAGGGTGTAAAATGGCACAATTCCATTGATTTCCATGGAGATGCAGAAATTTACATCAGCCTAGAGTCTGGCCCACAATCTCCTCAACAAAAAAAGAAAAAAAAAAAAAAAAGTCAAACTGTGAATATGGAAAAGCAGGAATCTGCCTAACTTCCTCTGACTTTGAGAAGGTTACAGACAAGGTTGACAGTGTCAATGCATACAGAATGATTTATCTGGAGTTTCAGAAAGCCTTCAATAAAGTTCCACATGACAGGCATCTGTTTAAGTTAAAAGCTACAGGGATCCAGGATAAGACATGGAAGTGAATAAAGAAATAGTTAAAAAACAGAACACAAAGGCTACCTGCATGATGAGCTAGACTGGTGCCTGTGCAAAGCTGGTAACAGCAATGGTTTTTGACATAATTGTGTTCTTTTAGTTGCAGGAGATGTTTGAAAATGTTTATTGCAAAAGGGTAAAAAAAAAAAAAAAAAGGAAAAAATACAGAACAAAAAGATAGAAAATAAAAGGAAGAAAAGGGAAGAGAAAACCATCCCCAGTCTTGTTATTGTTCACAGATTTTTGCAGCACATGATCGAGGACAGTAGAAAATAAACACTTGCAATGAAGCAGGAAACCAGATCTCCAGCAGCTGAGTGGAATGCAGCTGCTTAAATACACCCAAACTACAATCAGCTCCAAGTTGAGAGCTGTTATTGGAAGGGAGGGGGGATACAATCAGGCTGGATCAGTAGGGAGAGCAGACACCCCTTTGATCTTTCAGCTTTCATGCATGTATAAAAAATGCAAATAAAATAGACCCACCATTTTCTGTAAATTAAAGGAGTTTTTTTCCCCCTCCTCAAATTATCCAGCCATATTTTTACCATGTGCTTTCAAACAAATTAAAACAGCTTGAAAAAAAAAGGGACTTAAATATATTGAATGCATAAAAGTGGGAGTTCTGCATAATCAGTCTCCAAGAGTTCTTAAATCTCTGTATATAAACTGTTTAAAAGTAAATTAAAATTATTCCTTAATGAAATACAAATCTGAAGTCACTTGAATAACTAATCATTTTATGACCCATGCAGTGAATTTTTAATGCCTGCTTCTACCTGATTATTTTAGATATGTCTGAGTTGTAAAGTAAAAGCTACATAAATCATTAATGTGTTGATACAGATCAGTGAGCTGACTACACTGTATCTGATTCCTCAGGACATACAGTGTGTGATTCACCTCACTCCTATTTTATGGAGTCCAGATTTATTCCACATTTGTTCTTGGATAAAACCTAATTTGAAGACTTTGAATGGATTCTTTATAGGATTTACAGGATTGAGATTTCCTACACCCTACAGACATAGAGTATGCAAAAAATCTACCACAGGTAAAGAAGATACTACTTGTAAAACAATTAATGTACCTTTGCAGAAAAGCCTTTTATCCATGGTACTCAAATTGCTTTGCAACCATTAATTAATCTTACAATGCACAAAACATTTTTGAGGTAGGTAACTACTAAGATTTCTACCTACAGTCTGGTAAACAAGGACAGAGCCATTGACAGCTTGAAAAAGGAATAGATTTGGGAATAAAAGTCAAGTGTCCTTACTTTCAGTTACCTGCTTTAATGGTTAGAACACAAAACAAAAGAAAACAAAACAAATCCCATATGACTAAAAAGTACATTTTAAAAGTACAAGATGAATCCCTGAAGTTGAGGAGAAAAAAAAAATAGATCTGAAAAATATTTAAAACTCATAGACTATTGAAATTGGCACAAATTTGTATGTGGGGATTTGCTAAAAGGAGAAAAACAAGCCCAGTGGAATAGCATTTTACCTTTCTCCTGGATTGGTAATGGGGGTTTGCCCTTTCTTTTTGGGTGCCAGGACTGCCTTGCATTAATGAACACCCCTTTTCCAGTGGAAGTGCTGCTCCTGCTGTTTTGCTTTAGCAGCTGCCATGATCTTTGCCTTGAACCACAAAAGTGCACCTTCTAAATCATATTTGCTTGCTTTGTTTTGCTTGATCTTCCCTTTCAACTTGCATAAGTGAGTTTTGTTTCTTGACAAAAGTACTCCATTTGCTGAGTACAGTTAAACAGCCACAGTTTAACAGAAAATCTGATATTGGTATTCAGGTGCATTTTTTACTTCTTAACAGCATGTGCCTCTGGGCCAATATAAGGAGTCCAATATAATGAATGTTTCTGATGGAATAGGGTGCTATCGAACAATCCCATTGATGTGTGGAAGAGAGTTTACGTGTGATCTTACTGCCAGATAAAGTTTTTACAAGATCAAATCCTTTGTCATTGAAATACATTCCGGTTTTACTACGACATAAATGAAAATAAGTAATTTTGCAGCATGTGAAGATATTCCTCGTGAACGTTAAAAGATGCAGTCGTATGGAAAAGGGTCACTCATGTGACCCTTTGGCTTTTTCTGTACTGATAATTTAAAAATGGGGAGAGTGTTTGTAGGAGAGAAAATACCATGGATATTTTAGAATGGATGAAAGGATAAAAACTGCAATCAGGTCAAAATATGTATTTACTTCCCTTCCGCCTGTGTAAATCCAGAATGACTTCACTGGAGTCAACAGTGTTACCTTGGATTTTAAGAGAGTTATTGAAAGTGGAATCTGTTCCATTATATTATCAATATGGAAACCTGCAATTACCTCTCTAAAAGATAACAAAGAGCCTGTCAATCCTCTTTCTTTATCCTTGTTTGATCTGGATTGCTGATGTGCTGGGGCTTTTTTCTCAGCATCTGATGTATGTTAATTTGCCGAGCATGTTTGTGACTTCTCTTGATAAGGACTCATTTATTTTTTGTTTGGTTCCTTGTAAACTGACCGAGGGGGGAAAAAGCCTCTTTAACCCATTTCTCACATACATTGTACAGTCTGTTAATGGGGCATTGAAATAAAAAGCAAACCATAAAGACTTGCAGACAGAAGAAAAGAGTCTTGAATGTGTTTGAAGTGTACTGTTGATGGGGGACACATGCATGTACCAGGTAATTATGCTGAAGTCCATAATGCAAGTGCCTACTGATTTAAATAAGAGAAGGAACACATTACTTTGACAACCAGAAGGGATAGTTAAATGGTCTGCTTTCACCTCCTTGACAAAATTAACTGTAGAATTTTACCCAGTGATCCCTGCAATGGGGAAAGCGTGTTCAGCTTGGATTTATAAGTGAGTGCAGTCAAGCTGAGCTCTATGTGGTGCAACCAAGGCCTTTCTCAGCAAGAGCTCTTAACAAGAGCAGTATTAATTGTTCTGGCAGTCAATGGCTAGTGGAGCTCATTTATCCAGTAAATACCATTAGAAAAAATCATTTGTGCTTCAGAATTCAGATACAAAGAGATGAAGTTTATTTTGAGTCTTATTATAAGCTGCCCTGAAATTAATAATCTGAAAACATGTATATGTCACCAAAACAGACCTCAAAGCTTTCAAGTACTCTTGAAAGCTCTTGTTAATTTGCTTGTTTTGTTTTTTACTATTTGTGTGTTATTAGTTCTTCTGGTCCAGAAGATCTCAAATTCTTCACAGTTCACTTCAAGATGTAAGATTAGTTGTTTTTTTTTTTTTTTTTTGGGTTTGGGGATTATGTATAATACATCTCACATGTAGATTTGCTGATGTATGTCCAGTCTTTCTTCCTGGGAATAGCAATTAATAAACCTTGTCTATTTGCTGCTTATTTTTTAAAAAAATTAAACCTTCTTAGTCACCTCCTTGAAGAGTATCTCTCAATTAATTATGGAAGGATTCTATGGTGAGTAGGGACCAGATTGAATCCTGCAAAGTTAGGTAGGATGGATCCAATTCCTAATCTCCCATTAATTAGTTAATATAAATAATTAAAATAATAGCGCTTCTCTGGGTCCCCAGCAGGTGCAATGGTGGTGGGAATTAAGGAACAGAGCTAAAGCAAGCCAGACAACGATTTTAACTGATTTTATATTTCTGTCACCTGCTTCTCCAGGGAAACCATCTACAAAACTAAAATGAATTTCTTGTCCCCCAACATGAATAAGATCAGAAGGAGCAGAGATTCCTCAGAGGCTCATAACTAACAAAACCCCATCACCCTCTGCTCAGAAATTATGTTTTTTGAGAAATAGGTTTACACTCCATATGTGACTTTTCCTAGTTACAATGTGCAAATTTTTTTTTAGATATTAAAAGACAAGACACTTTTAAAATATTCTCATTAATAACAGCTCCTAAATTATTTCTTCCATAACTATTTTGCAACCTATCCAATGAAACTACACTCCAATTTGTCTTATAACAGTACCAGTAATTTTTAAGGGTTTTTTAAAAATATTTTTCTAAAGAACCTAGGTGTCCACAGAGAGTTTCTATTCCCCTTCTGCATGCATGTGAAGTCCCTCCAGGCATCAAGCACTTCTTCATTCAGAGTGTTTTGTAATGTTTTCTTCCTCAGTGAAGCACTAGCAAACCTTTTAAAAGAAGCAGCATCACACAGTGTTCTTTCACACAAGGTGGCACAGAGGATGCTACAGAAACAGAGTTGTGAGTTTAAAGGAAAGCTTATACAAGGCAAGTCTGACAGGAATACATATTTCATGGTGCTAAGTGAAACCTTGAAATGTTTGGTGTTGATGCTTCAAATGGGGTAAAATTTTGGTAGCATTTAATTCATTCCATGTAAACTATATTATTTCCATGAACAAGTCCAGTATGAATTTCTTCTTGAATTCAAGGGCCTTTCAAATACATCTTTATGGCAATTTCAGACATGTCTTGCTCCTAGTAATATAGCCCCTGCTTGGTGTTTTAAGGCCTTGATCCTTAAATGGCAGAAGTCAGTGTAGCTTCATTGAAATAATTTTTCTTCAGCTATAGAGCTGACATCCAGTCAATAGTACTCTTGAAAGCTCCTGGTGAATATTGGTAAAGTCTTTAATCAAACTTTTTTGGGATAAGTAGCTGTTGGGGGAAATTTCTAAAAGGTAAATTTCAAACCCTAATTCCCCTTGACTTTTACTGAATGTCAATGAGACTTTGAGTCATAAATTCAGAAATAATTAGATGCTGAAATAAAAGAATAGGCAGTTAGTGATATTCTGAGGGCAAAAATAAAGGAAGAAAGGAAGGAAGAAAGGAAGGAAAGGAAGGAAGGAAAGGAAGTGCGAAAGAAAGAAAGGAAGTGCGAAAGAAAGAAAGAAAGAAAGAAAGAAAGAAAGAAAGAAAGAAAGAAAGAAAGAAAGAAAGAAAGAAAGAAAGAAAGAAAGAAAGAAAGAAAGGAAGTGCGAAAGAAAGAAAGGAAGTGTGAAAGAAAGAAAGAAAGAAAGAAAGAAAGAAAGAAAGAAAGAAAGAAAGAAAGAAAGAAAGAAAACCAAAACCAAAAAACCCCACACACACATAACCATAGCCTATGCAGTTGTCCAAATCCAAAATTAAGCTACTCTTGTAGTTTTTTTACATGAGTAGTGTCAAACTGTCATGACAAAAATCTCTAAAAAGGCTAAAAATATTTCTGAGGCTGCTTTAACATTTCTGAATAGTTTAAGACTTATGTTATGCCTGAACTATGCTGGAATGCTTAAAAAAATGAAAATTTATCTCAGCTGAGCACCCTGTTATGATGCTTTCTCAAACTACAATTAATGTGCAAGGCATTGATGCCTGTCTCAGGTGATTCAGTCACAGCAGCTGGTTGTTCAACAAAATCCCTCTGCCTTTCAGGTGTAATATATTCAGGCACTGAGATGCTCAGGTGTTCTGACCTATTCAAGACATTCCAGGGCACAGAATAATTAATCATTAATTGAAGCAGAGTTTGCCAGTTCATGGACTAGCTGGCTGATATACATGAGAGTCCTCTCCAAAAAAGAATGTCACTACAGTCATCCGCTCATTCCTGCAGCTGTTTTGACAAGCAGGTTTTCATTTTAACAACGTTTTCATTTCAACAAGGACGAGTGACAGATTCTGCACCTGGGATGGGGCAGCTCTGGAGGTATGGACAGACTGAGGAATGAGGGGCTGGAAAGCAGAGCCAGGGAAAGGAACCCTTGAGGTCCTGGTAGATAACAAGTAGAACTAGTCAGCAGTGGCAGCCAGGAGGGACCTCCCTGTCCTGGGGGCAACAGGCCCAGCACTGCCAGGCGGGCAAGGGAAGGATTGTCCTGCTCTGCTCTGGTCTGGGGTGGCCTCACCTCAGTGAGTGCTGGGGGCAGCTTTGGGTGCCACAGTACAATAAGGTTATGAAGTTCTTAGAGAGTTCCAAAGAAGGGAAACAAGGGTGGTGAAGCGCCTGGAAGGGAAGCTGTGTGAGGAGGGCCCGAAGGCACTTGGTCTCTTCATCCTGAAGGAGGCTGAGGGGAGACCCCATCATAGTCTACAACTCCTTGTGGGGACAAGAGGAGGGGCAGGCACTGATCTCTTCTTTGTGACCGGTGACAGGACCTGAGCCAAGAGTGGAGTCAGGGGAATTTAAGCTGCATATCAGGAAAAGGTTCTTCCTGAAGAAGGTGGCTGGACGCTGGAACAGCTCCCCAGGCCTGGAACAGATGCTCCCAGCACCAAGGCTGGCAGAATTAAAGGAGTGTTTGGGCAGTGCCCTCAGGCACAGGGGTGGGGTTGTCGAGGCTGAGATTTCAGAGCCAGGGTCATACTTTGAGGATCATGATGGGTCCCTTTCAATTTAGGATATTCTGTGATTTTATGATGTGGTCCCAATAAACACCTGAAAAGAGGTCAGTTGTGTCAGGGAGAGGCTCAGACTGGGTGGTGGATCTGGGATTGTTAGTGCTGCATCATATTTTGTGAAAGAAGTCTCTCTTTGCTTTGTTTCTACCTCCCAGGACAGAGCTCCTGATCCAACTGATACAGACAGAGGAAGATGAGAAGTTGTTGCCTTCATCAGAATCCAAACAGAATGGCTGTTCCAGGGCATGTGTTAAGGGAACAAATCACACCAATCTGATCCAGCAAGACGTTTATACTTCTACTGCTTGTTTGTAATAATTAAAGTATTTACAATTACATTTTGATAAATATATTTATGTGTAACATAACTTTTCAAAATTATTTCAAATCACTTTGGAAAGATTTGTGTGACATTGTCACTGAAATCTACTCTAGACTTCAGAATTTTCAGTTTTTTGATAAGCTGAATATTTCCTTTTCAAGATATTATTTAAAATATGGCATACTGTGTAATTCATATTTGTGGTTTTAAGCAGACCTAATTCTTCATTCAAAGTTTTATTTACAGAATTTCTGAAATAAGTTCAGATTCACTCAAGGTGAGAGAATATTATGCTCAAATGATTAGATACGAATGACCTCTTAACAGTTGAAAGCAATCAGGAGGATGAATTTCAGTCAAACCTATAAAAATTACAAAGTCTTTATAATTTAGGTCGTCTTTCTGAAGGAATTTAAATTATAATTAATTAGAATTAGTAACAAAGAAACCATGAACAAAATTTTAATTTAAACGAAACACAAGTAATAATAGTACTGAAAACTGATGATACAAAGACTGACATTTTACCACGGAATGTCTGACAGTGAGATAATTAAATGTAACATCAGTTACATAACTAAATGAAAACCAAGGTGTACAATGGCAACACATCCTTTCCACAGTATTGCTGTGAGATAAAGCACAGAAATTATAATCAAGTGTCTTGTATTTCCAGTTCTATTTATTTCTTTTTTTTTTTTTTAATTTATATAAGCTATTTATGTATCCTCACACTTTTTTTCAAGTCCTTCAAGTAAAGCAAAAACTTTAAAGATTTCAGTAAGCTCTAAACCAAGCTTCGCTGGGTGTGAATGTCAAATTTTTCTGCATAGTCTCAGAAAGTGAATGTCTTGTATCACAAAGCAGAAGTGAGAACATTTTCGCTGCTTCATTATTTTGATGGGAAAACCTAAGGAACTTATTTTCACAGTAAGTATAGCCAGCAGAAACACATTAACAAGGAATTGCCTTCACTGACCACTAACAGTAGCACAATCCAGTTAATGACACACTAAAAAATTAAAGAGAAAAGAAAAAACAAACAAAAACCAAAACAAAACCAAACCAAAGAAACAAAAAAAAAAAAACCAAACCCAAAAAAACCAAGACAAACCAGACCAAACCTACAACAAAAAAAGAAAACTATGTTCTTAATTGTGGCTAGGTTTATGTTCTTAAATACTAGGTTATGAAATGCTAAATCACAATTAGAGTCACTTCTTAGGCAAGACTAGCTACCCCAGAAACAGAAAAATTATTTTGTGAATAAGTAATTTTCAGTACAAATAAGTAATTTACAGTTTGGCCCAGATATCATTTAGTAGAATTACTACCTCTGAGTGTTAGATGTGATGCCTCACAATAATTTATATATACAATGGCCCAGATGAGCAAAACAGCAAAGCTGCATATTTAGGCCTCAGCTTAAAATTCCACAACAGTAAGAAGAGTTAAATCATGAAAGATATTTGAGATTAACATACAGATACTCAGAATTAATCTCATTTCAGTGCTGTGCATGACACATTTTACATTAATGACATTTTCCCACCTTCTACATACAGAAATGTTCGTCAGCTCTGACTAGAGGTTTTGTTTCATATTTCATGGTATGTTTTGTCTAAAACATGCTTTTGGGAGGAATAATAGAAGCTAATTTGATTTGTGTCCTCAAGGGAAATGAATGGATGGTGTATCTCTCTCCCTGTCAGAGAGCAGGTGGAACATGTCCTGCTTTTCCAGTGCGTGACTTCAGGCAGCACTTAGTGACCACGCCAGGAATGGCACAGTGGGAATGATTAACTGCTGTGAGGTGGGAGTCATGGATGCTCTCCTGGTCCTTACCTCTCAGACAGTCTCACCCATGTGGAAAAAAGCCTCCTAGTTGGTTATCACAGTCTGGAGTGCGCTGTGACCCCTTTATTTGGCTTGGCCGGAGGGAGCTGGCGAAATAAGGGATGGGAATGATGGTTCTGCTCAGAAAATACAGACTTTAATAACAAAATAACAAGTGTGGAAACTTCAGAGTGTGGGGGCAAGATCCAAAGACCCATGGGCATGGCAAACACAGCCAGGTACAGGGGTGTCTGAGGGCAAGGGTCCAATCCCGAATGCAAACCCGGAACACGACCGTATTTCGTACCAGGTACCAAACCAGCAGAGAGCAGGAACCAGAAACCAAATATAGGATGGTTCTATTAGCATACCACAAATTCCCATGGCCCCACTCATCCCACCATGGCCTGGCTCCCCTGGTGTCTCCCCTCAGTGTCCTGTCTCCCATGGCCTGATGTCGGTGCTTTCTGTAAATGCTACTGAGGCCAAAGTCCCAGCTGGACACGATTCCATAACTGGTTGGTCAGAAATCAGAATGTTTTCCACTCCCCATTTGTTGTGTATAAGGTACTGCTTAAAACATAACCCTGTATTTGGAAGGAGGTTTATTCAATTAACATAATTTCTTCCAAGAAGATTATTAATCTTCAGAAGGTTTTGACATGCTTTTCTGACACTAGAGGGCCAAATGATGGCTGAGAAACAGTCCTTTTGCTTGGGGAAAAGCAACAAAAAAAACCCAAAACATCACTACACATTGGTGATTCACTTTTGAAATTTCTTAATAAATTTTTCTTGTCACTTTTTCAAAGTGTTTGTAGGCATAACTTTCATTAATTTGAGGTGTTTCTTAATTTAAACATGGTGGGGTTTTTTTTTTCAAAATCTGTTTCTACAAAGTAAAGAATAATTACTCTATGCTACAGCAGAGATATTGTGTGAAAAATATTTCACGACAAGTATTTGTTTATCACAAATGAAACCGTTTGGCAATTTCCAAACTAGATATTTATGTTTCTTATTTACTTAATTATTTTCAAAATCTGCATAAGTAAGCTTATAATTAGAAAAAAAATAAAAAAACCCTCTGAAATTAGGTATAGATTTGATTCCTGTTTGAAAATCTGGAACAAAAAAATATATATATATATGTGGCATTTCCCCACCCATAGTCCCCATTCCCATTCTGATAGTTGGTGTTCACATGTGTAGCAATGGTCATTTGTGGAGTTAAGCTGCATAAATTTTTTAGCCTCCTGTTTTATCACAGGAAGAGAATATGAGTGTGAGTTGCATATTGGGTGGGAAATAATGAGAACATTTTTTTTAATATTCAGTAAAATATTCAGTCTTTTCAAGAAGCAGCAAGTGAACTTCATCTTGCAAAAGTCAAGGCACAGTTTTGTCCACTCTTCTGTTCTTTTCTTCCAGTTCACAGTTTTCAGACCTTAATCCAATATGTTGTTCTTGAATGTACTACACAAAGCCACTTTCCAAATCTCTGGGAGATTCTTGTAAGTATTCATCTTAATCCTAGTCTTCATCTTAATCTAATGAAGGTTAGAAGGCCCTCAGAAGTTCTGTCTTTACTGGATTAAGTTCATCAGAGGCACTGAGGGGAAACAATAAACAAGAAAATTACTCTAGGGACTTGCAGATAGAACAAGCTGGAACAGAAGTTCAAAGGAGCAGCAGCATCTCATTGAGTAGATTTTATTTTACACAGGAAAATATTTTTTTATCTCTTAATTAAAAACAGGAGATTTACAGGACCCTGGTACACCGGAGATATATAGATAAAAAATAATAGGTAATTTTGGGGCTAATGCTAGTAACAAATTAGAAATCCCTTCAATCTTTGAAATGCTCTAATCCCCAAATTGTTTTAAATGCTCAGTGGTTGTTTTTATTCATTGAAAAACCTGTCAATTTCTGTTACATGTGTTTATAGAATTAACTCACAGGAATCTCAGCCAATTGAAGAAATTATCACAATTTGGTACAATAACAAGCCTTTCGGTAGTTGAAAATATGAAGATTAAAAAAAAAAAAAGAGAGACTTAGACTCACCTCTGAAAGAGTACTTTTAGTCACACTACTCAGTTGTCTAAATTAAATATATAAGTGGTTTGCTTTTTTTTTTCCCCCTAGACTCACAGCATAGTCAATGGAGAAAGATTGGGATGTCTTAATATTGATTTCTCTTACCTGTCACCTCAAATGTCATCTTGAAATTGTTTTGCTCTCAGTGTTCACCACCAAGGAGACCTACAGAAATTATGCTCTTAACTTAAACTTCTGTTAGGTGCCTAATGTTAGATGGAGTGAATCTGCCTTCATTTCTACAATTCACCCCTTTTTCACAGTGACATAACCCAACTGGTCAAGAAGGTGTTGGATGGGAAGATATTTAAAGAAGTTTACCTTGTCTGCAGGTAAATAACCAGACATCAGGATATTTTTTTTTCTTTGCTGTAGGTTTTGTTTTTTGTTTGGGAGGGTTTGCTTGGTTTTGTTTTCGTTTTGTTTTTTTTTTTTTATTTGAGAGGGGATTATTCTACTAGAATTGAATGAAAATAAAATAATTCAGATTTCAGTGCTTTATATAGATGCAGACAGTTTTAATATCTTCTTTATCCCTTCTATCATTGTCTGAGGTGTCTTATCTTACACAATGATATTATACATTAATACAGTTCCTTTTTTAGAGATAGGTATAGTGAAATATCAGCCATTTGATTATACAGAACTTTCCCTGGCTTCTCTTCCAACTTTTGTCTAATATTAGATAAAAAACAGGACATGTTCAGATAGTGGCACAGCATATTATGGCATGTTTTTACAGTGAACAAATGTTATTTCTTATTATCCAGCCAATCTTTAGGTGACTTGGACTTTGTGAATAAACTTTGTTAAGGGGAAAAAAAAAAAAAAAAAAAAGGAAAAAGAGGAAAAAAGAAATGGCATCAGTGGGGATACAAATTACTCGGTCCACTTTAAAATCTAATTCAGAAAAGTTGCCTGTGATTCATTCTTTCCAGCTGCAAGGCAAACAGTGATATTGGTAGCACATTCATAATTCAACGTGGTTAAATGCCAAGGGCCGAACAGTGAGCACCCTCCGGCCAGCGCGGGCGGAATGACATTCATGGTTGATTCAGCTCCTTGCAGCAAGCTGTGTAATTGGAAAAGCCAAGGGAAATGACCCCAGTCTCTGTGTCCTGCCGATGTCAAAATGCATTCGTGTCACTCTGACAAGTGGCCGGGGTGGAGGCTTCCCTGGAACAGGAGTCTAAGAGAGGCAGGAGGTGTCGGAAATAGCTCCAGCGTGGGTGGGCTGTGCAGGACGGGGCAGCTGAGAGTGCCTGGGTGCTGAAAGGGACTGAGGAGAGCAGGCCCAGAAGAGGACATCTGTTTAGTGTAATTTGAAGTCTTAATTACACCCAGTGATATGCACCAATGTGCTTAATGACACTTGTACTTAATAAATGTGTGGGCTCTGCTGTAAAGCTGATCAGTGCAATCAATGGAAATGCATAGAATGTTTGAAGATGACAGTGTATTCAAACCAAGGAAAAAAAAAGTATGATCTGTAATTTATCTGGTCTGGGAGGAAGGGGAAATTATAATCTAGGACATGAGTGAATGGGAAGTTCTGAAGCTCTTTGTAATTTGGGGTATTGAGGTCTCTTCAAGGGGAGAAAAGTTGTCCTGAGGCAATGCTACCCATGATATTTTTCCTCTTAGATCAGTAACATAAAGTATGGTGTAGCTAAACAATGGCTAGCCAGGACATTAAAAAGAAGTAGTATTACATACTTAGTAATCATCATTGACAATACGTTGCTATTAGTAATAATTAATATAATAATATTTGTAATAATATATTATTAATACATGCACACAATCTCGCTCAGCTGGATTTTTCCATGTGTTAAAAGAAAAAAAAAAAAAAACAAAAAAAAGAACAGCATTGAACAAATGAAAAAATTGGTTTCTATTCATTTCTTCTGAGCTATGGACTGTCACTTCCACAGTAAACTGTGGAATAAGGGTCAGCTGCATTTATACACCATTTAAAATGTTTGGATATTTTTGGGGGAGGAGAGACCAGTTAGCAAATTATGTTCTTTAGTACATTTCTACCTCCCAATAGCAGTCCTTTCAGAATTCTTTTTACAAAATATCTCCCTATATTAACCTAAAGGACACAGATTCTTTTTACTAAGCTTTGCTTGTTCCCTGTATAAAAGTCACTTTTTGAGGGGATATTTTGGTTACTTTGTTATAACTTTTTCTATATCCAGAGCATGCAAACACATTTGAATATAAGGTCATATATGGCCTTATGCTTTCTTTACTTATATCAGCTGTAATGCTGATTGTAAGCAATAAATGCTTAATATACTTTTAGATTATTTTCCATTTCTCTTACACTAGTTTAGCAGCCATATTTTAGTTTGTTTCATTGGTCAGGAATACAATTCTAAAAAAAAAAAAAATTCACAATCTTTAAGTAAATTCCTTATTAGAAATAGTATTTCTTAATAGCTAAATTAGTAAGATTTCCCTATTGGGTCACAGAACCACGAAAAAACCCCACCATTCCTGACAAATATATATTTTTTCTTTTCTTTTTTCTTTTCTTTCTGTCTCCCATGAATATTTATGTGCAAATATGTATACACATACACATTACCATTGAACCTTGCCTCTCAATAATACTTGATCTGAAGTGTTTGTCTGCTTTACTGCTAGAAACACTTCGCCTGTCTTCTTCACCTGTTTCTGTGTCTGAAGTGACAGCTGATAGCAACACTTGTTCAGTATTTTGTATACTAATTCTTTTTTTGTGTTTGTCCAGTATTAGAAAGATTGTTTGGTGGTGAATTAATGCCACAGGTTTGACTTTGTGTTTTTATCACACACATATATTACTCTTTTTACCCAAAATTATGATGGCCTAAGAATATTGTAAATGAGATGACAGCTATTATTTGTAATGTGTTACTCTAAGAGATTGACCCTGCTCCAGAAAAGTTACAAAATATAAAGATGAAACTGCTCAAATCTCTAAAAAAAAGATCAGGGTTTCTTTCCTATACCAGTTGTTCAGAAAGGAGGTAAGATTTCTCTCTAGTTTTGGAAAAATTGTATTTTACTCCCCAGGGGTGAAGACTTAGATCTGTCCAAGACAGACCATTCCAAAAGAGTTAGAGTCGAGCTGGGGAGAGCTCTGAAGAGGTAAATAAGTGTAATGGCTACTCTTAGTTTTTTGTCCTGGCTCTGATGTCTGTTGATTAATATCATGCTTAGAACTGACACAAATAATTCTAGCAAAATAATTTATTTACAGCATCAGGACCCACCTATGAATTTACACGTTTAAAATAAAAATTACCAAAGGATAGATTTTTGTGATCGCTAATTCTGCTGGGTAGCACATGAATCCTTGGAAACTCTGAGTCAGTAAAAGAAAGTGAGGCAGGCCATGAAGTGAAGTGGCTGAACTGGGCATCCTGTGAATTTGTTATACCAGCTTCCATGTTGAAAAAGCCTGTACAGTCTTGCTAGAATTTCCCAATCTTCTTTCTTAGTGTGTGCTTGTCATGTGTGCCTGAACACACACACATTGTGGGGTTTTTTATCTAATTAAACATTTCTGATGGGAGCTGCAAGGGAGTCCAGCAGTCTGAAACTGAGCACCCAAACTTGTGTTGGTCACCCTTGTATTGAGCATCTACTTCCCATAGATGCCTTTAAAAATCAAACTCTCAGCTGGTTGAACGTATAACTCAGTACAAATTATTTACTCAGCTCTACTCTTAATAATGATGCTTAGCTGGAGCTGAACAGCATTTTTCTTCTTCAAAGTGCTCTTCATTCGTTAACTAATTCATTAGTCTTGTAGATCCCACTGGTAAGATTTTCCTGAAAATATGCAGGTTGCATTTCCTTTTTGCCCCAGATCTTCTCATGCCTTTCAGTTATATTCCCTCAGACTTACCCTAACAGCTCCTCCTTCACTCTCACTCACTCATGGCCAAATCCATCCCCAAGGTAACCCCACTGAAGCTGATTTGAGTCAAGTTACACCAGGGATGCTCCTGGCCCCTGCTGATGACAACATTCTTCAAAAAGAGTCCTTGTAGATGTTTATCCTGCTCTCCACCCCCAGCCATCGTTTGGCCAAGCTATACATATTTACTGTCTGTCTTTTCATCTTCCCTCATAAATCAGTCCCTCCAGCCTCTCAGTCATGTTGGTTGATCTTGTCTTTATTACCATCAATTTGCTCACAATTATGTAGTGCTTAATAGGTTTTCTGAATAACTCTAAGTCAGGAATGACACACGGCAGGGGAACTGCAGTGGTTGTGAAATAATTGCAAGAGCTGGTGGTGCTCTGGAGAGGGGGAAATTTTGCTGTTGCCAATTATATTGCTTTTTTTAGTTCCAACTAAATGGCAAGAAACATAAGGGGAAAATTATTTCTACTAAATATTTTCATTCAAAGACAAGGAGAAATAACCTTTTTTCTTGGAACAAAAAATTTCATAGAAATAGAAATATAAATACATTTTTTTTGATTTGCTTATGAAAATCACTTAAACATATTCTATGAAATCACTCAATAACTTTTTGGGAGTGGGAAATAGAAAATGTTCATTTAGCCTGAACTGTCATTTTTCAGAGACATTAGTTGTGCATTTATTCTGTTCTTAACAGAAACACAGATAAATAAATTTATAAATTACATTTGAAATTGCACTTGTCTATATTTCTCTGTATTCTCCTTATTTCATACAATACTTATTTGTCATCTCCTCCCACTCAGTGTTTTCCTATTATCTTTGCCTCCATTAATCCAATCAAAATACTTCTAAAACCTGATTGCTTGTCCTTCCTAACTCTTCTTACAAACTGTTCTAGAAAACCACGTTTTGCTTTTCTCCCCAGCAGTTTTTTTTTCCCATCTCAACGTTTTTCCTGCCTGGCTTTACTCTGCTCTACCTCATCTGATCTCATCTCTTCTGCCCTGACCTCTCCATCACCTGCACCAGGGAGCTCAGGGGTCTCTGCTGGCTTCTCGGGACTTCTGCTGAGGAAAACTAAATCCCACCAAACTCAGGTCTCCACAGGGGGAGGATGATGTCCTAGCACCATGATACAACCAGATGAGACACATCCTTTGACTCAGTCTCTGCTTAGGTGATAGTTACTTGCTCAAGAGGTACACTATAATTATTTCTTTTTCATGTGGGCATCTGAATTTCTTACATCTTATATGGAAAAGGAAGTGCAAAAAACAATTGGAGAGATTGAGAATCTCTTTGAGGGGAACCCTACAAATAGTGAATCAACTATTTATTGATGTTTATATTAGGGTATTGTTGCTTTGGATGCCACGAAACCAAATCCAGGACGTATATTTCAGTTTTATACTTTTCATTATGGGCACTGCTCTCTTTCTGTGTGTATATAGATATACATATATACATATATATAAATATGTGTGTGTGTGTGTGTGTGTGTAAGGCCCAGTGTGGTATGGGGTACATTATATAACAAAAAAAAGGTGTGAATTTGAGAATTGATTTATTACAAAAAAAGAATGTCAACTGAGTTTAAAAATATGTTTCTCCAAAGAAAACCAAAAGGGCTGGCAGGTCGATCATATTGATAAATGTGATACATGAACAGTGTTTCATGTACATACTGAAGTATTTGCTTGAAATTGAAGCCATATCCTTAGTCTACAATCTCTCCCCATCTGTAATCTTGAATTGTCTGAGAAGTGTTTTAATTATTTGAAAAGCAGTGTGTTTGCAATGGCAACTGGTAAGTTATTACTTATACATGAGAAAATTCAGTCATGACTCAACTTGTTTGGGTTGCTAATAACATTTGAGTTGAAAAACCCACCAGGGTCAATTTGAAAACCTAAGTAGAAACTCATATTAATGTTATTATTAATATTATTAAACAGAAAGTTGAAAGGCAAAGCAGAAAGTATTTTGCATACATGTAAAAAAGATGTTCCTCTGCAATGTTTTATATTGACAGATATGTCTATAAAGCTGGTACACAGGGGAACGGTAGTAGGAGGAACTTTAATTGAATCTGAGCTGCAGCAAACTTCTGAAGAATTTGAAGAAAAGTAATTTCAGTCAATTAAATCTGAAGCAATTGAATTGAGTGCAACAAGCAGGATGTAAACCCAGTGACACTAGAGTTCTAGAACTTGACTTAGGACCTTGAATTTGCACACAGTTTTCTAAATTTTGAAGGTGTTCATACATATAAACACCAGCAGTATTAACAGAAGGTTTCAAGTTTGACTGATTTAATGGGCAATGTTCTAAGCAAGACTTATTCCTACACTCCACATACTATTGTTAGGTCAGGAAGTCTCTATGCTGCTAAACATACATGAAGAAGACATTAAAAAGCAGTAATTTTCCTGCTTGGTATACATTTTCCTTGAGCACCAATTGTTTATCAAATCCAGAAATGGGATGATGGGCCAGTTTGTTACATGACACTGTCCAGAAAGCCTCCAAAAGTCATTTTTAGTAACCAGAGCTGCCTGATCTTTCCTTAAAATGCAAGAGGTCTTGCTCCACAGATGTAAGAAATCAGGAAAGGAAGGCAAGAGAGAAGCATGGATGAGTCAACACCTTCTTACCCTAAAGGGCAAGAAAGACATGCATAGGCCATGGGAGCAGGGACAGGTATCCTGGGAAGAGTAAAAGGATGCTGCCAGCTGCATAAGGATGGGGTCAGGAAGGTCTAGGTGCAGCTGGAGGTTTTCCAAGAAAGGAAAGACTGCTAAGAAATGGTTCTACAGGTACGTCAGCCAGAAAAAGAAAGTCAAAATAAGCGCACCCTCCCTGATGAGCAGGTCTTACAAACTGGTAAAAATGTGTGAGAAGAAGGCTGTGGTACTCCATATAAAGTTTTGTTTCAGTCTTCAGTAAGAGTCTCCTCCTCACACCTCTTAGCTGGATGAACCACAAAAGAGGGACTGGAGGAGCAAAGTCCCTCTCACTGTAAGAGAAGCTCATGTTCATGATGAACACCACCCCACCCAAGGGGCCCAAATATACATAAGATAATGGGATAAAATAAGATGCATCTCAGAATCCTGAGGGATTTTTCTCAATTGCCAAGATAATTTGCAGTTGCCAAGCTAACTGCCTGTGATGTCTGAATATCATGGCAGTTAAATGAAGTCCCAGGTGACTGGAAAAAGGGAAACATTGTACCCATCCTTAAAAAGGGTAGAGAGGAGGAGCCTGAGGGCTACCAGCCCGTCATTCTCACCTTTGTGCCTTGTATGGTCATGGAACAGGTCCTCCTAGAAGCTGAGATAAGGCACATGGTGAACAGGAAGGTGACTTGAGATAACCATGCCTTCACCAAGGCCAACCCCTGCCTGACCAACCAAGTGGCCTTCTGTGATGGAGTGACTATATCAGTAGAAAACAGAAGAGCTAAGGATGTCGCCTGTCTGGACTTCCATTAAGGCCTTTGACTTGGTCCCCACCAAAATCCTTCTCTCTAAATTAGAGAGAGATGGATTTTGATGGGTGGACTGTTCGGTGGATTAGGAATGGTTGGTCAGTGTACTCCAGGGGGTAGTGGTCAGCAGCTCAACCACCAGAAGGAGATCAGTGACAGTGGTGTCTCTCTGGGGTCCCTATTGGCATCAATATTTTTTAATGTCTTCATCAGTGACAGGGAGAGTGAGATGGAGCTCACCCCCATCAAGTTTGCAGGTGACACCAAGCTGAGTGGTGTGGCTGGCATGCCTGAAGGACAGGATGTGGCCTGGTTTTCACCATGTTTGGCTGCAGCAAATGGAAAATGAGGGAAACAAGCCAGTGTATTCACAAATCGGCCGTGACTGATAACCACAGAGGGCTTGGTGAGAGGAGAGGATGGCTCTGGAAGAAACATTTACTACTTTGATTTGTTGGCCAAGCTGCAGCAGACACCAATGAAACTAGTGCCTGCAACTCAGAAATTAAAAGAGAAAGAAAGAAATGGAAAGGAGGGTAGGCCTCCAAGACTGATTACTGCTGCATAAGCATTTTGTCATAAGCAAAAAAGGAAGGCAGACCAGATAGGGGCTTCTAACAGTGACAGAGATAAAGAGGCTAAAGTTTAAAAGCATGGAAGTTTAACTGCCAGTGTTTATTTATAGCTTCACACATACAAAGGCACTGCTATTTCAGGGAAACTGCACTATTTTTTATATGTGTCAGTTTTGAATAGTCCAGACACAGTAAAACTAAAATAAAGTGAACCGCATGTGTTAAGGAACAAATTTAAATAGCAATGGCTCTGAGAATAAAGTGTACATTAAAATAAGGGAAGAGGCTATAGCTCATTTAATTTGCAGAATAAATCTCTGACAAAGATCCCTGTCTCGTGCACAGAGATGATATTAGGAGTTGAGAAAAAGATATAAGCCACAGTCTGATATAATATGTGTGTTGGTGTGTATGTGTGTATAAATACTACCACTTATCTATCCCACTATCTATCCATCAGCAATGCATGCACATTCATAAACATTAATGTTTATTTTATTCATTAATACACAAAGACTTACCAATTAGCTGTATCAATACTTTATTTGGCAATAAATTCTTTGAGGCAAGGTTTTTCTTCATTTTTTTACTTTGCACATATATAGCATAGAGAGATAATTGGTTCCATAATGATAAAACTGTTGTGCTTCCTTGCCACCTTATTTTTTACTGACATTATCAGTTGTTCAATAAATGCCAGCTCTTCACCCTCTGATACACCACTTTTACTCATTATGTGCCACATGATTTATAGGGGAAAAAAATAGTGGATCACATTAAAAGTATTTTAAAGTTTACTGGAATTTCAGTGGGATGTGCTTTCATTGTCTCTATGTGTCTAGACATAGTCTTCTAGCTGACAAACAAAACAAATAATTTTTTAAGGATGAACTTCTTTAAATGAAGGATGCAATACTACTATTTATGCTATACAATACACTTTCACTCTTATGATGAAGAAAGAAGCTAGCCCAAAGATCCATCCCTATGTTTTTCATGGTTAACATGCATGTTATTTATAAAGTCCTGAAATGTAGATTTTTCTATTGATTATAGAAGCATAAAGAAGGAAGTGGCTTTATGACAGATTTTTGACTTGGGCTGTTTTCTTTCCCCAAGTCTTTGTCAAGGCAATGTTTAGGTATTTCAATTTTTTATGCCCCTCATTCATGGAAATTGCCTTTCTTGAGATATCACAAAGAAAAAATCCCTCAGTTTTGGTAGGTTGCTGCTGTAGTTGCCCTGAGGAAGATCAAGCCCTAAACTCTGTGTCTGTGTTTCTCCCTCAGAGCCAAGACCCATCTCTGCTGACAAGAAATGGGCCACAGCCTTGCTGGTTGCCCCACAGCAGATAACAAAGAGGAGCTGGTTTGTGTGTGTCAGTTTTGGATAGTCCAGACACAGGGGGAAGTCAGACACAGGGAAGAGAAGGCAGCTGGGCACCATGCCATAAGGGGAAACATCCAGCGCATTGCAGAGCACAAAAATGCCTCTGAGAGAATTGAGAATTACCAGAAAGTTCTTCCCAAATTAGTGTACTTTAACTCCCAAGACTAACTAGTCAAACTGGTGCAAGTGGGACACTGGACTTCGGCTTGGCACCGTCTATTTCCCAGGCCTAGAGAAAGTGAGATATGAGGTTTTATCCCCTATCAGAAATCTTTAGAAGAAGGTTAGGAAATTTAAATCTGGAGTAAAATGACAATCTGAACTCTGATTTAAAGACCATATATGCTGCCTTTCTTCTAAGCCAACTGTTTATGAACTGAGAATTCCCACTGCAAGTAGCAAATTGTGTCAGAACTGTCTTAGAGAAGCGTGGTCAATTTTTCTTCTACTCCCATATAACAGCTATTGCTGAAAAATTTAATGCAAACCTCTTTTCTTGATATTTCTCTTCCTTTTTATTTTATTTTACTTTCCTACCTATTACAGGTTAGTTTATAAAACTGTAATATTAACTTCTGAGAAACCAAAACAATCATGATTCTCTCATTTGAAAAACATTTATTAATCTTATTTCCCTTAGAAAGAAAAAAAACAAACCTCTTGGTAATTACTGATTTCTGTGTTTTCTTTAATTTCTCTCAATTTCCTTATTATGATTTTTTAAAAATACCAGTTGTTTTTATTATTTCAAAGAATTCATAAGCAAAAAAGACTGAAAAAAATAATCTCAGTTGGTATTCCTCATTGTCTTTATCCTTCTCTTTTCACTCTCTCCTCCTAATGACTTTCTGACACACACAAAAAAAGGCTAAACTCCTAAGATTTTAATGAACAGTTGGCTTTTCCTTATCTAGTAATTGGCCCTTTTGATTTCAATGGTCTTGCTCATAAAATAAGATACAACTAGGTATTATCAAGGATATATTAATCACTAACAATTATCTAAATGACTAAGGATCTTGATTTTACATAAAAAAGATTAGATTGTTTTAAGATTATATGCTTATGAAGACGCCAACAACATTGTAAGAACTCCCAAATCTAATCTATTTAAATCTTTCCCTTAGTACTGAAGTGGACTAATCAGTGTCTTTTTACCTTCTTAGTGAGAATAAGTGAACATTATTTGGCTATTCCCCCATTTTTCATTAGACAATATTGTATGGGTAGTAATTTTGCTGTATATTATGAAGCACAGCTCCTTTCTCCCTGGAACAGACAGAAAGAAATTAAATCACACCTATTCAGAGAGGCTACAACATTTCTGGGATAATTCTGCAGTACTTCACTGTGCTTCCGACTTTCACTTTGCTTAGGGCTCATTCGAAAATCAATCTGTAGCCTTTTATGTGTTTGTATAGCATTATATTGGCACATCTAAGTGTACAACAGCACCTCTTTCCCCCCATGGTGACTTCCAGCATCTTGCTGCAAAAGACGTTTTTGGGATGAGATTTTGCCTGCCAGTTATTCTAGGGTGACTTTGTAAAGGTCAAAGAAATTACTCTCAGTTTGTTCTAGTCAAACACTGGCACACCCACACGGGGGCAAATAAAATCCACATGGGTTACACTGACATTGCAATGGTGATTTTGTTTGGTTGTTTGTTTATACATAAATATGTGTGTGTCTGTGTGTATGTGTGTGTATTTATCTCCTCCAAATCACTCCTAGACTCTCACTGCAGCCCCTGTCATAACTGAAGGGAGAAGACAGTTATCTCATGACCTGAAGGCATTAGCCAAATTATCATGGATCAGACATCCGCAAAATACAAAATGAGGTTTCATTTGACATAGACATTTACATCAAACATATACAGAATAATTATTTCCACTGGAGCATTGATGAATCAACCAATGGCAATTTAATGAGAATACTGTCTGTCCTTGTAAGTTATATTCCCCTTCAGTTGCAAAGGTGCTAGCCAAGCGCATTGTATCACTCAGTCTTGTCAGAGTAGATGTTCTGTCACTGATTAAAGAGCTGGATGTCCTCTTTAGTCACAAAAACATTTCATGGAATAACCTTGTTTCTGTCTTAATGGATTCTTGCAATGTAATGAAAGGCTCCAAACTGGACTTGAAGAAACCCTCAGAGAGACGGAGAGTGTCACTTCTCACTTAGTCACCGCTGGCAATTGCTGCCACTCTGCCCATAGCACACCTGAGAAGAGATGTACAAGTCATTTAAAAGGCACATTCCGTCAAATGCATAATGGGCAAGAAAAGCATCAGAGGAGTTTTTGCTTCCTTCCCCCTCCCCAGCCTCCACAACTTTCAGATTTCTCAGATTTGTCACAGCCAAACGAGGGGGTCAGGAATAAGAACGAATATTTGATACCACTGTGTGAGCTGAGTGTGACATGCTGATGGCACCTTGGTAATCTCTGCCAGGCAAATTATTTCCCAGGGTTTGCAGGGAGGAAAGAGGGGGGAGAGAAAGGAGAACTGACAGTGCAGTTTCACTCCACATCTGCTGCCAATTTTAAGGAGTTACTAATTCACAAACTATATGGTAAGCACATTTAACTGTTCTAGCATTTTTCTCATGCTTCATGAAAACAGAGATAATAACTGGTAAACCAACTGTAAAATTAAAAGAACTAGATGTTGCCAATAAAGACCATCATTTCAGGAAAATAAATTTGTTTCTTGGAAGCTGATCTCTAACGTATGCTTTAGGTGCCCACAAGAAAAGCAATTCAACTGGAGAGTAAATTGATCTTGCTCCACTGGTTTATATGAACAGAGCAAAAAATATACACCAACAGGTTATCACTTAATAACTCTTTGTTTCCCTAATATTGAATCAATAGCAGGATCACTTGGAGTCATCAAATCTTGAAGTGCAATGTAAAAAGATATTCAAGGACACACACCCTTAGACACACACACACGCACACCCCACTGAAGAAATAAACATTTCCAAGGCAAAATGTTCCATCACACTTAAGACAATATTGGTCTTCCAGAGATAAGAAAGAGCAGCTTAATATCTTCTCACAGAACTCACGGTCCAAAGCATCTGCTGGTGTAGTTCTTATTTGTGCAGAGGAGCTGGGTGCATGCACAGTTATAACTGTGTTTTAACACACACTATTAGCAAGATGATCTCATCTCCGTGGTATCCAGAGGCAGGAGACCTGGGAATGGTTCAAAGCTGCACCTGGGGAGGCTCAGACTGGACATAAGAAAAGAAATTTCCTTGCCAAGGAGGTGGTCAAACACCAGCACAGGCTTCCTAAAGAGGCAGGCAATCCCCAAGCTTATCAGTATCTGGGAGCAGATTATACAACACCCTTAGCAATACACTTTTACTTCGTCAAGCCTGAATTTGGCAGACATCATTGTAGGTTCCTTCCAACTGAAACACTCATCCTTTCCTTCCCATTTCACTCCAGTCATAAACATGTAAAAATGCTGAAGGTTTTGGTGTTGGGCCTCAAATAATACTTTGCTGATAATCCTAAATTTCCCTTACAGTGTTTTTATATCTAGAATTTGGAAGGAGAAGATCTCTTGCCAAGATCCTTTCCCTTAGAAAAGAGGAGAGACAAACTACTGGGGTAGTCACTGGCTAAACTGGAGTGGACAGAAACACTCTTGCCATGAAATTTTCTCAGGCTTCATCAAGGTGACAGATGGGTCCAGGACATAAACTATTGTATATAGGTTTCCTTTATTGTAAATAAAGAGAAATAGGAAGGTCTAGGGAAATTATCACATTATGTAATTTCAATGACTTCATTAGAATTAGGTAAATAGCCCCTGAAATGATCTTGTTTCTTCCTTTTGGCAGCAAAATACACCCAAGATGCTTAGCAGAAAAAGAGCTATCTACATTAGATACATCTTATGAAGGATGACAAAAGCCACAGATTTGTTCATACCCATATGTCCCATTAAAACAGGTTTAAATACAGTTTCCATCAACAATGATACATAAGAAAGAAATTAATCTAGAAGAAAATTAAATTATTTTAGCTCCCTTACTTGAAATATTGACTTTATTGGGAAAGAGCCTCACATGTAAATTGAGAAATAGCTCAGAACAAGCTTCAGAGCATTCAAATTCCTTCTTTCCCATGAAAACACACTCCAAATATCTCTGCTAGGATCCCCTGTAGCCCCTATCCCTCTATGTTTAAAGAAAAATATTAATAAGCTCTTGTAGGACCTGTGGTACTGGTGCTAGCAATATTGGGAAAAACAGCCAAAACCTTACATTTGGGCAAATGAATAAGATAATGCCTTTCTCTATTGATGAACTGTGGAAAAGCACATCCATGTGGGATGTAGATGACATCATATTGGTTATGGTTTGCATGCAATAGACAGGTCCTAAAGCAAAGGTTCAGTTTAATGTTTCTAATAATAAACACAGTGTTAGCAGCACTGTCATACCTGTGGTCAAATTTCCACTCCTAGTGAGTGAAAAAAGAAAGAGAAAAAAAAAAAGTTATATTTCAGGGACATGAATTAATTGAAAAGCTGTATTTCCCATACAGTTGATATTAAGCTTTT
This sequence comes from Dicaeum eximium, assembly GCA_013396995.1. Taxonomy (NCBI): domain Eukaryota; kingdom Metazoa; phylum Chordata; class Aves; order Passeriformes; family Dicaeidae; genus Dicaeum; species Dicaeum eximium. Next base: position 8,180 of record VWZP01005784.1, on the reverse strand, counting down.
CGGTTGACACCAGAGCTGTGAAATATAGCTGACTCAAGGGGTAGGAAAATAGAGGAATATGTTTTCCTGACAACTGACACATGGCCTGCTGTCTCCTTAAAGGGCTGCTGGCCATCCACTCTGCCTCCTGACTCCCACAGGCTGCCCTGAGTCTCAGCAATGGGTGAATTTCACAGACTTTGGCTGCTCAAACACAGAGTGCTTCAGCCAGGAAACAGGACTGGAAATCACAAACGACTGATTCATCTCCCTGGGTTCCTAGCATCACCTGGTTTGGGAATACATATCAAGGCCTCTATTTCTCTTAGTACATAAGGAAGTAAAAAGGGCTGCAACACATTTGTATTAAATTAAAGCAATCTTTTCTTCTTTCTTTTTTTTTTTTCTTCCCTTTCAAATTTTAAATAAGATTCAGCATTAGCCCTGGTCCACACTGATCAAAAATATGTCAGTTCTAGCTTTTCATCAGAAATAGTTGTTTCATTAGTTCAGAATTTATTTCATATCTGAGGGATAAAATGAAAAACCGATAATGACAAAAGGATACCATTTATTTTATGGCTTACATATGCTGGGCACTGTAAATATCAGTAAATCAATCCCTTCTGACTGCCATTACAACTAACAGTCCTTTTAGAGAAGAAGAAACTGGGGCCAAAAGTCACTTTGCAAGAGCTCTACACAGGAGCAGATATGATCTGAGCTTTTGGTATCCTTATCACCGTAATTCCACCTGAAAAAAATATTTCTTAATTAATTTGTCTGCTTAAAGAGTGCACTGAATTAACTTCATTTGTGCACATGCTTGTGTGTAAGAAGCTTCTATAGTGTCAAAAAGGATATGATGCTTCCCAGTCTGGAACAGGGTCATCAGCCAGCTTAAAAGATCCGTGATAAACACATTTATCCAACAGAGGATGCCTGGGCAAGCTCTTCTGTGCAGAAAACAGGTTGTTGCACTGGAAACTTCAGTGATGGATGCTGAAAAGCACAGGCTGGTGGTGACAGCCCTAATTTGCCTGCTTCATCCCCATTATCAGGACCAGTGATAAAGCAGTGAGTGGGAAGTTCTGTGTGCACCATCAGGCATTTAACATGCACTTGCAAGGCATCCTGGTGCAGCTGGTGCAAGGCACACAAGGAGCTCAGAGCCATGGATCTGAAAAAATCAAACAGAAATGGGGTGAGATTTGCTTTGAAGTTATATGGGTGTTTTCCTGAAGCAAAAGGCTTAAGCAAAAGCTGTTGGGTCACAAAGCAGCTCTATTTATTTTCCACAAGTTCCCTGCTCCTCACCTGGTTCTGAAGTGCATATGGCTTACCTTCAACCATGAGTGGGGCTGCAGGAGGTGGTGGGAGCTGTCTTCTCAGGAGGCTGAAGCATGGGGAACTGATTTTTGCACGATTTACGGTTATGCTTTTAGAAAGCTCTGCAGAATGGATCCGTACATTTTGGCTTGGTGTGACCCGTGACTCTCTGGCTCTCTCTGAGCAATGGGAGCTCACTGTAGGTTTGGCTCATCAGGATTAAGAAATAAGGCACAGAACTCCTACCAAGTTGTCATTCTGCTGCTTTGACAAGGTCCGTGCTTGAAGTCAGAACTGAGCAAAAGAGCTGGAAGGACGGTTGAGAAATTCTCCCCAGCTGTAACAGCTCTCTGCATTTAGAATATTCTCACTTTAAACAGCTGCACTTCAATACACATGGCAGCTATTTCTAATTGACTCATCCTTTGCACGCAATGTATGTGCTCATCCTCTGCTGCTTCCAAGAAGTTACTGTAAAAGAAAATAAAAAAAGAAAACAACCTCTGAGCCTAAAATCCCAAGTTGCAACGTATACTTTAGAGAAATATGTACAATTATTTTTATTGTTTGTGTCCAGTCTGTTTATTACCAAATGTTTAACACGCTGAATTTCAACAGATAGAACAGCTAATAGTACTAGGTATTGAATTTACAATTGAACACAAAGTGGATGAGTCTATTATAAAGCTTGTCCAGGGAATGCATTTATGAGGCATCCTCTAATCAGCAAAGAGAGGGGGCATGTTTGTCCTTTCTCTGTTGCTTTGTGAGTTAGTGTTAGTCTGAATGACTGGCTCGTATCCAGGAAACAGCAGATGTGGGTGGATAGAATTTTTTCCCTTGCCTTTCACTCGAAATAGGTCAGTATGCAAAATTTAATTATAAAAAGATAACCAGAATTGTTTCTTTCACAATTAAAATAATTATAAATACAAGCTCAGAAGGCTCCCCTTACATCTCAGTGTATCTTTCCTGACTGCGACTCAGTGGCACATGTTTTAAATTTGATTTTTGCAAGCACTGCTAATCTTGAAAAGTTTCAGAGAGCTTTAAATATTTGATTTATTGAGTTGTTTTAATGCAGGTTAGTTCAGCTTGTACCTACCTTCTCTGGATACTGGAGGACCTGTGGTGTTGGTTTACATTATGAAAAAGGAAACATTTATCTTGTGATATTGATATTATCCTGTTAAGTTGCAATATTCAACTATTCTTGGCAGCATTGGAAAGGGCTGATACCAACAAAATAAGATGAATACTTCCATTTTGTTTCAAAGCAAAGTTCATGAAAATAAAAGGCCATGGTCTTGATTAAATTTTCTTTGCTCTCTCTGGACATCCTATTATCAAATGAAAATGCAGATAATAGGCTATTTTGCTCTGTTTCTGTCTAGATTGGCAAATCATTATCTGTGTCCTCTCATCCATTCACCACACAGAAAAATTATCTCTTAATACTATTAGAATTTTAACAACTATAAAATGCTGATATATATGCAATCTTTTTATCCATAGATCTTAGAAGCATTCATAAAGAACATTAACATTATTATTTTCTCTTGTTGCATACAAAAAGGCTATGACATTCCTTTAGCAAATCAGAAACTGAGGCAGAAAGAATTTTCCAAGGTATTTTTAGATTTTCAGCTATATTTTTGGGAAAACACTGGCCAAAACCAGAGAGATCTAACCATGCAATGCTCTTAACACATAGTGACCACAACTATAACAGAATATAATCTATATTTTTAGCTAGGAAGTAGAAATTGTCTAGGAACTTTAATACAAGACTCTTTAAATCTCTGGAATATTCTTCCTATGTTATTCAGTGATTTGACATTTGATAATGTACTTTATGCAATAAGGTGAATTAGAAAATCCTAATAATAAATATGGCAATTTCTTTAGGTTAACTGATAAAAGCTGGAGTTTTTCTGGCATGTTGGACAATAAATTTATTTATATTATATCTAAGACAACAATTTAATAATATTTTATTAATGATATAAATACTACAAGTATTATATACAAAAATATTATAATTAAAAAAATATTATTTTATCTTATGTGTTGCCTTTAACTGAGAATATTTCATCCATGTATCAATATTTTAAGAATGAGTTTCAGTTGGATGAACCAAGAATACCATCAAGAATAAGATAGACTAAAGCAGAATTGTTCCATTGATAAACACGAGTGCACTTTTTTCCTAAATGAATTAAATATATCCCTACATCTCTTATTTTCATAATTCCTTAGCTGCTTGCTGATATTCCCTTCCAAGAACAGTACTGCTTGTTTTCTGTGTTTGGTTTGTGTTCCAGCACCCCTGTGACTGGTAGAACTCTCTCAGCATCCCATTGTCCAACTCAGTAAATGAGTAAGAATTTCCTGGGATTTCCATGAGCAAGCAGAAGTGGAGAGGGGGATTTGGATTTCAACACTACACCAAGGTCCTCAAAACATGTTTTATTCTTGTGGACAAACTGCAGAGACTGAGGTATCAATATATTCTGTTCAAGACCGAGTGAAGCAGGTTAATGATGAGGATTCAGATGATAGGTTTTGTGTAAAAAAAAAAAGTTTTGGAGGTATAAAGTGTATCCTTGGCTACCTTTTCATCTATGCTGGATTATTTTCTGTTCTTTATTTATACATTTTTTAATACTAATGTGTTCTTGCCACAGGAAAAAAAAAAAAAACCACCGAAAAAAAAGAAACCAAACCAACTCAAACAAACAACTCCCTTCTGTGCTGTGACTTCTTGATGTTGTAACTGCTGTAACACAAGAACATTTTTCCAAGGTGTTTCCTTTAGTTATTGGACAATATATGCAATATGCTAAAGCTTCTTCATTACAAGAGTCTCTCTATTTGTATAATTAGAAATCTTAAATTGGACTTAAAGACTAGTTAGAAGAACTTTTAAATAGGACTACCTGAATGGTTTCTTGTATAAAATATTGCGAATTTTGCCCATATTTCTACTAAACTGCACTTCTGAAATCAGTGTCATGTCCAGTTTGAGTTTTAGGAGTGTAGATATACTTTTCAAGATTCTATAGATGTTTGTTGAGATTTGACAAAACTATTTTTTGGGGGGGGGCAGATCCTAGCAGAGCCAATCAGCTGGCTGGGTTTGAAGAGCCAATCAGCTGGCTGGGTTTGAAGAGCCAATCAGCTGGCTAGGTTTGAAGAGCCAATCAGCTGGCTGGGTTTAAGGATTGACAGCCAGTTAAACCGCTTGAAGGACTTGAACACACCTCCCTGGAAAAGCGCATTTAAAAGCGAACAAAGCCTGGGAAAGCTCTCTTGGCTTTTGGCTTTTGGAGAGGTAACTGGGAGACCCAGCTCTGCACAGCTGGGTCAGGCCAGGCCTGGCTGGGCCAGGCTTATGCTGAGATTTCCGCCACTGCTGGGCCGTGCCACTGGGACTGTCCCAGCACCACGAGCAGCCACACGGCCGGGACTGCGCGGCCAGAATCGGCGCAGCCGTGGCTACCTCAGCACAGCCCGCAAATTAACTTTGTATTGCTCCAGGACCAGCGCCGTGAGTGACTCCATGGCCAGTGCTGGGGACGTCCCCGAGGCCAGGATCTGCTGGGGCCAGGAGCGGCTGCCGATGGCCCCATCCGAGAGCAGCCACGTGGCTGGGACTACGTCACCGTGGTGGCNAAATGAACCTACAAACACCAATTCTGTCCTGAATCAGGAAAAAGAAAGGGTGAAGACACGTAGAGAAAACAACATAGGACACTGAGGTCAGTAAAGGAGTCAAATTCTAGATGGGAAGGAATCAAGGAGGTGCCTCAGTCCTAGGCTGAAGTTCTTTTGTGAGGCTATGGTGAAGCCAAATTTTTGATATATTTTGGGTATATCAGACTTTGTTTTTTCCCTGTAATTCATGAAATGCATGAGGGGATGCAGCATTCCCCTGAAGCCCATGAGAAAAGGGCGCTCGTGCTGGAGCGTGTGGGTGCTGAAAAGCTGTAATCCAATGAGAATTTTGAACAGAGGGAGATGAGGGAGATGAGAAACTTTGCCCCAGGGATAGAAGAAAAAACACCTCTGTTCCCAGAGATAAAATTGCTTTTATGCTAGAACAGCACATCCTTAAAATAGTACCCCTAAGTCAACACAGCCCGTAAAAGCAGCTGTGGGAAAGCTGCAAGGCATGGGAGGGACTTTCACACTGCAAATGGATTTTCCTTTCCCAGGCGCTGATTCGCTGTGACATTGAAGGTATGAGAGAACNTTGTTTAGCCGCTTTTAGCCAGCCGTGATGTGCACAGAAGGACAAAAACGGCAGCAGCAGCTTTCCTTGTTTTAGCATTCCACGTGAAGAGAAGCACTGAGTGGGGTCAGTGGCCAGCGTGGCTCGCACGGTGTCAGCAGAGACCAGGTGACCAGCAGTGAGAGGCATGGCGAGGCATGGCAATCTCTCCAATCAGAGTCTGGATGAGATCAATTTCTCAGTGCTGCAGAAGTCTATAAAAACTGTTTCAATTGATAAAACTTTAGAACAAATGAACCTACAAACACCAATTCTGTCCTGAATCAGGAAAAAGAAAGGGTGAAGACACGTAGAGAAAACAACATAGGACACTGAGGTCAGTAAAGGAGTCAAATTCTAGATGGGAAGGAATCAAGGAGGTGCCTCAGTCCTAGGCTGAAGTTCTTTTGTGAGGCTATGGTGAAGCCAAATTTTTGATATATTTTGGGTATATCAGACTTTGTTTTTTCCCTGTAATTCATGAAATGCATGAGGGGATGCAGCATTCCCCTGAAGCCCATGAGAAAAGGGCGCTCGTGCTGGAGCGTGTGGGTGCTGAAAAGCTGTAATCCAATGAGAATTTTGAACAGAGGGAGATGAGGGAGATGAGAAACTTTGCCCCAGGGATAGAAGAAAAAACACCTCTGTTCCCAGAGATAAAATTGCTTTTATGCTAGAACAGCACATCCTTAAAATAGTACCCCTAAGTCAACACAGCCCGTAAAAGCAGCTGTGGGAAAGCTGCAAGGCATGGGAGGGACTTTCACACTGCAAATGGATTTTCCTTTCCCAGGCGCTGATTCGCTGTGACATTGAAGGTATGAGAGAACCTTTTCTTGTGGAGAAGTCTCCATGGCATGGCAAGAGAGACTCCTCTCCCTAAGTGGACTGAAGAAAGACTATTTTAGAAGTGATAAACTGACTTTTAAAGTGATAACTGAGGAGTAAAAACAAGGAGCCACCACCATGGGTTCTTCTGGGTGTTGGCATGTTTTTGTTGCTGCTTGCCCAGCATGCCCTTCAGTCCTTCTGCTCCTAAAGCTCATGGAACCCTGAAGTGCTTCCTTAAAAGTGCTGTTGTAATCAGGGTAAGACAACAGAAACACCTTCTAAGATTATGACTTGGGATTCTCTGTCAGCTGCTGCACTCATAACATGAACAAAGAGATTCACAGACAGGCAGACAGACAGACCAAATCTGACTGCAGTGTTATGGAGTTGATATGTGAAATTAAAGATGAGTGACAATCCAGGATGAATTTTCTCAGCTGTCATTTCTGTAAGAAGGAATTTTTAACAAGATTTTTTTTTGTTTGTTTTTTTATGATTTAACTATTTGACTTCAATTGAAGATAGAAAGCCTGGCAGTTATTTGTTTCTGAAGTAAATGAAAGTGAGGAAAAGCATCTGACACAGCTCAGTTAATTTATTGATTAAGACCATAAGAAACCTTCACCAATTAAAAACTTAAAATATGTTACCAACAATTCATATATCATGGTTCTGAACCAGATAGAAAGGAGGCCAGCTCAGCATGACTTTTCAAGCTGCCTTCATATTCTATTTCTTTAAAACATATAGTTTTATAGAATTTAATAACCCCCCATCTGCTTATCTTTAGAGCAAATGTACCAAAAAATATCAATGTGTACCAGACACACAAATTATTATTTTTGGCATCCATTTAACAATTTTGAAAACAGAAACATAAAAGCAACAGAAAACCATCTAAGCTTAGTACAAGGAAGAAAGACTTCATATTTATACAACAGAACCAAAGGCTATATGAAGTTTAATAAGTCTCTTGATGTGAGTTTTGGAAGTCCAGTTCAGAGCTTAATATGTCACAGAATGTACCTTCATACACACATTTTGAAATATCTCCTTGAAAATATGTTATTGGGTAAAATAAACTAGGTTATAAAGATGTAGAATTGGTTAAGGGATGATTCTCTATTTTTATTCCTTCTTTTTTTTTTTTTTCCCCTATCTCTCACTTAATTAGTTATCATGATACAACATGGAGTTTTCCAACATTTTTTGTATCCACAGTACAGCACAACTCATACACTTATCTACAACTTCTTAATTGATGCCTTATATAATTTAAAAAACACACCTGCTGCAAGGGCTCTTCAAGGAAGAATGTGAAAAAGTTTTGTTGTTGTTGTTGTTTTCTCCATGACTTACTGTTTTATTCCCATTAGGAGTGCAAGATTTCAGTAATTCCCAACTTCCTCTTCTGTGTCATCACTGTTCTAGAAAAAATAATGTGTGCCCCTTCATGAAAAGAAATATGTGCTACTTTCTGCTTCCATTACAAGAGTTAGTATTATTCTAAAATGTGATTTAAATAGATCCCATTTCTGCTCTGAATAGCAAACATAAGCATTATTTTGTGAGATAAAATGTGGACTTCACTTTCATTGAAAATTGAGATGAAAGAGAAGGGAGGAAGAAAGAAATTATGAAGGAAGGAAAGAGGGAAGAGAGAGAAGAGGGGATGATGGAATGGAGCCTGGAAAGAGGGATAAGAAAGGGGAAGGAAGTTCTAGGAAGTTCTGGGAAAGGAAGGGAGGGGAAGGAAGGGAAGGGAAGG
>VWZP01005700.1:2837-42445 GCA_013396995.1 Dicaeum eximium | reverse complement strand
TTCCCTTCCCAATCCCTGCAGCATTCCCGGGGGTACATTTTAGGAGTTGTTACAGGGCAGTAACACCTCACGCGTTGCACGGGGAGTTGACAATATTGAGAAGTGTTTGTATGTTCGGTGTGCCGGTGGCGCTGCCGTGTCAGAGCTGCTGAGAACTCGTCCCGCGGTGTTGTGTCCTCAGGCCCGGACTGTCAGCGGCCGTGCCCGGGTGCAGGGGGGCTTTGAGGACGTGTTCAGCCTGGAGGTGCTGGGGCCCGTCCTGCCGCACGCCCTGCACGCCCTGACGCTGGTGCTGGGCCCGGCTCAGCGCGGCGCCTTCCGCGCCCTGCTCAGCCCCCACGAGCCCAGCGCCGCCTTCAACACCCGCCCGGGCCCGCCCCAGGTGAGGACGGCCCCGCCCGGGAGGCAAACCCGGCCCTTCCCTTCCCGCAGGGATCCCCGAGCGCCCGGGATCGCCGCCTGCAGCCCCTGGGGCTTGTCCTGCCTCGGCGGTGCGGCAGGGGGGAGCGGGAGCTCCGCAGCGGGATCCCGGGGATTGCTGGAGCCACGGGCACTTCCCACAGAAACGCTCATTCCGCGTGTGTGTGCCCCTGACAGGAGGCTGTGCCCCAGGACCTGCCCGCCTGCGGGCTGCATCCCAACACTCTGGATCAGCTGAGTCAGTGCCCGACTCTGGGGAAATCGTCCCTCCGTTGGCTGGAAATGAAGGATTACACCTACACCTGGAAGGCCTAGGAATGCTGGTTCCTGGAGCTGGATCCTCCCTCCCTCCCTCCCCGGGGTGCAGGGGCTGAGCTTGGGGCAGGTGGGAGGGACACGAGGGCGTCGCACACCCCAAGCTGCTGCACATGAACGCTTCCAAGGGCTTGGGAAGAAAGGAGGGAAAAGGCCTTGGACATCTCTTTTTTATTGTAGAAAGTGTTTTTTAAATAAAACGTCGTTTTATTGGTCTGTTTTGCCCCTGGCAGGTTGGTGTTCCCTATGCACACACAGCTTGTTCCAAGCATGGAAGTTCTGCTCCTGCTTGGGGCAGGAACTCATAACCAGGTTGGAACTAGAACCAGATGAGCTTTAAGGTCCCTTCCAGCCCAAACCTTCTGGGATCCTGTGGATGTGTGGAATGCTTGGCAAAACCTCTTCCCTGCTGAGAGCCCCCTGCCACCCTGGGTAGCTGCACCTTGGTGTGTGGCACCTCTTGGGCTGGGTCATGTCTGAGCTCCACGGGAGGGAGCTCAGAGGGCCCCAGAGCTGCTCAGCAGAGCTCCTGTGTACAAACCACGGCCTGCAGGGGAACAAGGGGAGGAATCCCATGGCTGCAGCACCCGAGCAGGAAGAAAGGGTGCTCAGGCCTTGGCAGGGGCTGCCCAGGGAGCTTTGGAGTGCCCATCCCTGCAGGTGTCACCTGGAGGTGGCACTCAGAGCTCTGGGCTGGGGACAAGGAGGGCATCGGGCACAGCTGGGGCTCCCTGGGCTGGGAGGGCTTTTCCAGCCTCAGGGATTCCATGGATCATAAGGACAGAGAAAGGAGCTGCTGAGTGCTCCCAGCAGGAGCAGGGTCTGACCAGGTTCATCCTGGCTTTACAGAACTGCTGTGACCTGTCAGCTCCAGGAGCAAATCCCAGCTGCTCCCAGCTCCGGGTGCAGGGCTGCCCTGAAGGAGCTGTGGCTCCAAGGAACACACAGACTCCCACCGTTAAACCATGAAATCCAGGCCTTCCCTAATGGTTATTTTTCATATGGAGTCTTTAGTGGGACTGGATTTCTCTGCTACTGGGAGAGAACTCAGGTCTTTACCTTATACATGGGAAACAGAAAAAAGGGTACAGAAAAAGGAACAAGCACAGGGGGTTGTACATTCCCAAATCTGCTCGTGTCCAGCTGTGAGTTCTGAGCTGCCATGGAGAGCACGGATTGAAGGGAACCCTCAGCAGCTGCGAGCTCTGAGCTCCACCAAGCCACGGAGGGAAGTCGGGAGCTGCTCCCAGCCCCGGGGTGCAGCCAGACACGCCCAGCACTCCCAGAGTGCGCCCTCCCACATTTCCTGGGCATTTCACACCTCCCAAGCAGTTCGCAGGACAAGCTCCACACATTTAGTCAGAGACCAAAGGCGAGATGCCAAAGGGAAAAAAGTTTAATTCAAGACAACAACGTCCATGAAATGAAGACCAACTGAAGCATTTCCAGAGCGCTTGGACAGACTCGAGGGGCTTTTCTGTCTCCAAACCAAGCCCAATTCTCTGCACAGGAAACACCAACCCTTGTCCCTGCAGAGCAAGGAGACTCCATGTTCTGTGACAATGATGGGATCCACACGGCTCCAGGTACCAGGAATTCCTCAGCTCCATGGCCCCATGGCCAAAGGGTCCCTGACATGAGGCCTGAGCAGCCTGGCTGGGTTTGCTCTGTCCCCAAAGCCAGCTCAGGTTCACACCTCACCAAGAGGTGCTGCTCTAGGACAAGCACCTGAACGACCCAAGTGCAGAAATCCTGGCAGCCTGCTCCTAACTCAGATCCCTCAGGGAGGGTGCACTGCCCCTTCCAATCCCACGTGCACAGAGATCAAAGATTAATGCTTCTTAAATAAAAAATAAAATAAAAAGCAGGAAAAGCTTTCTACGTGCTCTCCGCTGTCCAACTGCCCAAACTCTGGACTGGGCTCCTTGAGAGCAGAGGATCCTTATGGAAACATTTCATCACAAGGAGTTATTCTGCAGAAGTTCAAAGCAACCAAAAATAACCAGACCTGCTCCTGCCGTCCCAAAGGCTGCTGAGAATCCTCACAAAGCCACTTCTGTATCCTGTGTGTTTCTTGCAGAAGGCATTTTGGCATATTCCTGTTCCCTGGCTTGGCATCCCTTGGAATTACTGTTTACTGACCAGGGGTGAAGATTATGAACTTGTGCTGCTTTATTGACCAAGTTGGGTACAACAATTGAAGCGTCATTCTACCCCCTCCCTCCCCCCAAATCCAGTTGTAGATTTGTTAAAGAGTTTAAAATTCACATGAACCACAAATCCGTACGATCAGCATCAGGCAGTGGGTTCACTGGTTGGGAAGAGCAGCCCCAGGGCCCCTCCTGGGGCCGAGCAGGGGCTGGGCTGGGTCGCGTCCATCTCCGTGTCCCTCCGGCAGCGCCCGCGGCTCCGGCTGTCCTGGGGCACGGGTGGCACCGAGGGGCAGAGCCCGGGCACGGCCCCCAGGTGTCCCCGGCCCCTCCCTGAGCCCAGGGGGTTCTGCAGCCACTACAAAACTGTATCAAAGGGTCAACGTTCTGGCAGGAGAGGAACTGCGGGAGCTTCAGCCAAGGGTCTGGATTTCTGATGCCTCCAGAGTCTGTCGTCTGATTTAGTCGTTTAAGAAATAATTACATCACTAATGTAAACAATATAAACATACCAAAAACTAAGTATGATTTAAATACATTTGGATGGTACAAAAGAAAAACCTGTGGGTGCCTGTACAGTTTTTACAAGGTGGGAATCGCCGATGTATTTACAACATGAGAGGGGCAAATACCATTTCTTGTGCAGAGTAAAATGCTCAGAACCAGTGTCCCAGCAAAGCCAAGCTTAGCGGTGTGAGGCACTCCTGAACATGGTGGTATTGACCATGCTTTCCTTTGGTACGAGTCCCATGGCCTGCAGCGCCGCCGTGGCCGCCGTGGCTTTCGCGTGCTTCTTGTTAAGGCTGGCAAAGGTGGGCCTGTACTCGTTGCCATTGACTCTCACCTGGCACGGGGGAACCAGGGGTTAGCGAGGGGCCCTGCCTGCCCCAGGCACACTCTGGGCAACTCCTCCTTAGGGACACACAGAACCCATGGCTACCTGTCAGCACGGCCATTTCGTGGGATGCCACCGTGGTTTGGGTTGGGAGGGACCTCGGAGCTTATCCCATCCCAGCCCTGCCATGGCAGGGACCCCTCCCACTGTCCCAGGCTGCTCCCAGCCCCAGTGTCCAACCTGGCCTTGGGCACTGCCAGGGATCCAGGGGCAGCCACAGCTGCTCTGGGAATTCCATCCCAGCCCCTGCCCACCCTGCCAGGGAACAATTCCCAATTCCCAAGATCCCATCCAGCCCTGCCCTCTGGCACTGGGAGCCATTCCCTGTGTCCTGTCCCTCCAGGCCTTGTCCCCAGTCCCTCTCCAGCTCTCCTGGAGCCTCTTCAGGCCCTGGCAGGGCTCTGAGCTCTCCCTGGAGCTTCTCCTCTGCAGGTGAGCACCCCCAGCTCTCCCAGCCTGGCTCCAGAGCAGGGGGGCTCCAGCCCTGGGATCAAGTCTCCCCAGTTCCCAGATCAAAGTGCTGCAGGGACTCGATTTGGCCTTTCCAGGAACAGGACTTGCACATTCCAGCACCGAGACGGCTCCGCCATCCTCAGGCAGCCCCGGGAGGTGTTTCTATCAAACAGAAACATGGATTTCACCCCTGGCACAGGGGAAGCGGCACAGGGGCAGCCCAGACCCACCTTGAAGATGAAATGTTTGCGGTGATCAGGCCCACTGTCGTCCACCAGCACGAACTCGGGGGGCGTCCACCTCCTCTTGTTGCAGATCTCCATCAGCGCAGACACCGGGTGCTTCCCTGGCACACACACATTCCAGGGTTAGCATCCAAGCAGCCACTGGGAATTGCATTATTCCAGACAAGAATCTCACCTGAAAGATCCTTCATCACCACGTAATGGCCGGACCTCTTCTGGGCCTTCTCCCCCACAGCGACGAGCCCTGCAAACAGCACAGGCACGCTGACATTCCAGTTCCCACTGACTCCTGTGCCTCAGCAGCAGAGCAAACAGGGACCAGAGGGGGCACCTGGACACCCCACCCAGCTCTAACCCTCCGCCTTGTTCTGTCCATCCCACTCAGCACGTTCTCCCCAAAGGCTCCATGAGAACTCGGAAGCAGCCAGGAGGAGAAAACTCTGAGCAGTCTTACACCAGCCACAGAACACCTGGTGTTCCATGGAAACCTCGTTTTCCATGCCCTCTCTGGAGAAACAGTGAGCAAGGCAGACAGTGAAGAACATTCTCCTGCTGTTTTGTGTTCAGTTTGCCTCAAACACAGGAACCATTCCCATAATCCAGAAACGTCCCTGTGTCCCCTCCTGCCAGGAGTGACACCACAGACCCGGATCCTGTGTGCTCTCTGAATTTACCAGCACTCAACAGCCCAAGCTGTGACCTCCATCCCACCTGGAAACAAAGCAGCAGAGCACGAACAGCCCCAAAGGGATGCAGGGAGCACAGGCTCTCCTGGAGTCACTGGCAAACACCAAAGCTCAATATTGCTCTTCTGAAAATCTTAGAAGACTGAGAAATAAACTGAAGAACTGCCAGCAATGTCTGAAATTCCAGTGACAATCCATGAGAGAAACTCAAGTTTCTCCCCATGGATTTTGGCACTCTCAGACTTCAACCTTTCAATATTCCTTTTTTTCTTACCTCAAGTTTTCCTGTTGTGGCTTTGGTGAATAAAGACAGGGAGATACTGCAATTGCTCCCAGTGTCTTCCTGTTCCTTCAGCTTTTTTGGGTGGCATTTGGATTTCTTTTGCTTTACAGGGAAATCCTTCCCTCCTCATCAGATATTCATCCCAATATTCCTGCAACCCCTAAGCAAGGCCTTTCCAAGGGGCATGAAGCCATCAGAGACAATCCCTGAAGGAAGGGCTGAGGGTTTTCCCCCTTTACAGAATTTTAAACCCAAACCTAACAAGGGATTCTCATCCTCCTCCTTAAACTCTCTCCCTGTTGCTGAGTCACTGACACTCCACCTGCTGCCTCTGGGAGCTCAGCTGGGAATTTCAAACAAGCTGCAGCCTCCTGAGTCACTTCCTGGGACCAGGAATTGTATTTTATTGAGGGCTGTTTTATATTAATAAATATAAACATATTTATTGAAATTTATATTTTAATAATTATTATAATATAAATTTTAATATTTAGTAAAATAAGGTATTATTTTATACATTGAACAATGTCTAATAAATTCCTTACAAAACAAACCTGGGTGGTGGGTTAATAACAGCCTTCCTGCCAAACAGTGTGGACTTTAAAACTCTACACAGAAGTTTAAAAAAAGTATGTTTTACCCATTTAATCATCCAAGAACATAGATGTCTGAAAAACTACTTGTCCTCAATATATAATCCCTAAATATATAAGCCCTTGTCCTAAATATATATATAATATATATGATGTATAATGTATAATATATCATATATAGTATATAATATATAAAATATAATATAGAATAATGTTTCCTGCTTCTCTGTGAGCAGGACATCTCCTGCCCCTCACCTCCCTGTGCCTCTCACAGACCTGGGTGGCCCAGGAAGGAATTCTGCATCCAGGCCCAACTTCTGTGGGAATGATCAGGTAAAGGCTGCTCATGAGCACAAACATTTCACAAGCAGGAAATGCAGAGCACAGCCCAGCTCTCTGAAGGCTACCCCTGCTTCCAGAGGACTCCCACAGGCCAGGAGGATCCTTGGCACTCACTGTCACCAGCCACCTTTGGGGTTTCATTTCTTTCCTTACACAGAAAGGTTGTAAAGAAAAACACAGGAGGAGTTTGGCCATTCCAAGCTCAGTTCTGAGCAGTGACAAAAGCCAGCACAAGTCCTGAGATCCCAGAATGGTTTGGGTGGGAAGGGACCTCAGAGCCCACCCAGTGCCACCCCTGCCATGGCAGGGACACCTCCCACTGTCCCAGGCTGCTCCAATGGCCTTGAAATGAGAACTCTGAGTATTTCCACCCTTTGCTTTGAGATGGGATTGAAGGTTCCCAGTGCAGTAGAAATCTTCAGGATGGCAGGAATCTCTCCCACAGTCAGTGTGGAGTTGTTGCTTTGTTCCATGCACAGCAGAACAATTAAATTAGAAATCCTGACTGCTGAATTTGGCATATTGGATGTAAAGCAGTCGACCTTGGAGGTGTTTCAGATGGAAAATCTCCACCAGCACACACAGCACAGTGGCCAAGCTGAAGGAGCTGCCTGGGACTCACTGGATGCTTCAGCTGCACCAAGGGAGTTCCCCCCTGTGGCCATGGACAGGAAACCATGGGAAATAGGGGAGGTTTCCAGCTAAAGTGGAGGCTAAAGCTGCCCCTGGAGCCAGCCCTGAGGATGAGCACAGATGCCTTCAGCAGGATCAGGCTGGAGATGAACAGCAGGGAAATGGGGGACAAAGAACTGGACCAGAATCCACAGGGAGGCACCAAAGCCCTGAGTGTGAGCCACTCACAAAGCTCAGCCCTGGGGCTCAGCTCTGTCCTCACCCCACTGTTCCATCTTCTATCCCTGTTCCTGCTCCAGCCACGTTCTCCAGAACCACCACTGCAGCTTTTCCACAAGGACAAAGCTCTGGACTGACCCCAGGCCCTGCCAAACCTGAGGCTCTGTTCATGTGCCACTGAAGTCACCCAGAAAACACCTCCTGCTCCCAGGGCCCTCTGCCATCTCCAGGCAGCCCTGGGAGGGGAGCACCACAAGACATTTTTGAGGCAGGACTCACCTTTTCGATCTGTCTTAAAATCCACCATGATGGGCTCAACGCTGCCTTCCTTGTTCTTGCCAAGCCCTTCTCCTTCTCTCCAGCCCATTTTCCTCATCAGCTGAGCTCCCATTCCTCCAGTTACAGGGGCTGCTCTTAAGAACTGATCCTATCCAGAAAAAGAGAAGTAAAACAAGGCCTAAAGTTAGTGCTGGGATTTTAAAAAAGAAGTGGGAACTTCCAAAAAATGTTTTTTTCTAACAACTTTTCACAGACTCTATTTAAAAAAAAAAAAAAAATCCACCTGAGCTCTGTGGATTTTTAGCCCAAACCAATGCGTGGAACCCGGAACTCACGCGGACACACGAGACACAAATCAATGTTTGGCAAAAAAAGAACAACTTAGGAAAAGTCTAAGGTGATCCCAAAGTGGCAGTGACCCTTTGCAGACAGATGTGTTTAATCAAGCGACCCGGCCGGCTCTAAACACTCTGCTCTGATCCCAGAGATCTCCTCAGCTCGGGAAGTGGGAACTGATCCCGGCACAGCTGTGCCAGGGGCACCTCCTCGTCCAACAGAACACAAGCACATTTAGTCATGACATTCACAGGCTGTTCTAGGCCGATCTAAATCGAAAAAAAAAACCTCTCCCCACCTGATTCATTACACAGCAGTTGCACATTCAAGTTCTACTCTGAAATTCCACATGGAACAAACAGGTTTTGCTTTCCCCTCTCTTTATTTTAACGGAAAAAGGCGCTTGGCCCCCCAGTTTAGCAGCAGCAGTCGTCACATTCTTTCAAATGAGCATTAACAAAAGTTGTTAAACGGTGAAAGCTTATCAACAGAAAGTTTAAACATCTGCTTTGATGTAAAGAACTGTAAAAACTCCTTAAATGTTACGTACCTAGGCCTCGCTGGCCGCAGTGTTGTGAATAGTAGGGCTGGCACTGACCGTGGCAAGAAGGCGGCTACAAGGATTTGACCCTGAAACAAGTTTCCATATAGAGGGGTGAAAGTTCACAGGTTATTCTGTGAACTATCATCTCTCGTGCCCCCCCGCTGACCCCAGAAGCAAGTGAAGCATTTCCATCACAGCAGAACCTTGCTTGCCTTCCCCACGCCAGGCTGGAGCCCGGCAGGGGCAGCCCCAGCAGAGCAGCCCCGCTCAGTGCCCGGCACATCCGCACAACGCTCGGGGTTCTGCTTCTTTGGAGCTGAGCTTGCAAGAGCAGGAGGTTCCCAGAGTTCACAGAACGTCCTGAGCCGGAAGGGACCCACGGGCACCGCGGGCTCCGACTGCCGGCCCTGCACAGACAGCCCAGCGATCCCATCCTGGCAGCCCTGGGAGCTCCTGGAGCTCAGCACAGGCCTGGGGCTGTCACCCCGCAGGACTGAGGGTCCCTGGATTCCCAGGGCTCCCAGGTGCCCGGTTTCCTCTGGCAGGGAACAAAGCCACAGGTGCTCCTTTGGCAGAGCTGCGTTTTTCAGGGATTCCCAACACACCACGGTGTCCGGCCCCCAGGCTGGAGGCTGGCAGAAGTGTGACAGGAAAGCCTTGCTGGAGGCTGTGCCAGGAATGTTCCCAATCTCTGCCTGTGCCAGGAAATCCCTGTCTGGATCCACAAGGATCCACGTGGGTGGAGGAGCAGAGCTGGGGCTGGTGCAGAGCCAGCCCCTGGGACACAGCATCCACACCCCTCCACAGCCCTTCCCTCAGCTCCCACTCCCTCCTCCCGTCTTTTCCGGGAACATCCCCTAAGAGAAGCACCCTCGGGCTCTGGAGCTGGGCTGGCTCCTGCTGGGAGGGCAGGATTTGGGCTCCCTGGCTGTTCCAGCACCAGGGGTGTGTTCAGTTCACAAAGGACACAGCGCAAGCTCCTGCTGAGGTCACTGCAGGCTCACTCGGCTTTCCCAAACACCTGGAACGTCCTGGCTCAGGGCTGGAGCAAGGACACAACAGAACCAAAATATCCTGTTCCTGCTCAAAACTCCAAGCCCTGAGCTCCTACAGAGGAATTACCAGAGCCTGAACAAACTCCAGAAACTGGAAATAAGAAGTTCTAAGTTGCAGAGGGCAGTTTGTTAAAGCACCCCTTTCACGGGTGAATTCAGGATCCTGGTGGGGAAGTGCAGCAGGAATTTTGTGCTGACTCTTCAAGGTGACCAACAGAACCAGGACAACAATGACTTGAAAATTTATTATTAATAATAATTGTTATTATTATTAATAATTTAATTCCAGAATTCACAAATAACTTGTGCATCCCACTAAAAAGCTGGAGGAAGGAATTCTGGTACCAGTGGGAAAGGAGCCAGGAGAAGCCACTTGGGCTCAGGTCACTGAGGAACCAAAGGTCTGCAGCAAGGAAAAAGTTCTTGCATTTTGATTCTGGTTTGTTCTTTTTTTTTTTTCTTTTAATAATAAAGTGAATGTAAACCTGTAATGCCACCTGTACATTGTATATTTTGTAGTTTAGTAACAGACAACTTCCCTCAGCCCATGATTTAATGAGTGGGGGTAAAACTGGTGCTGGGTTTGGAACTCATTGAAAACCACAGAAGTAACAGAAATGTTCACACAAGCAGGGAAGCAAGAGCCACAATTCTTCTCATTTTAAAAACCATCCAAGGGTGACTCTCCCAAAAACTCCTGAGCAGCTCTGGGCCTTTGCAGATACAAACTGAAGGGGATGGAATACAAGAACCCCCAGGTTTCTGAGCATTTGGTTACTGCTGTCAAAACTAACTCATTATTTACTAAATCATTTCTCTTTCTTTCACTCATCTTAATCTGAGGAAGCCTGCAGGACAATTTGATATATTTTTCCTTATATTTTGAGCTCTAAATTCCATGAAATCCCACTTCCATTCCACCAACACATGGAGACACTAAAGAGCCACGTTCTTGTGTCAGCACTTGCTTTATGGATAAGGTAAAACCTGATTCCTTCAGAGGGTTTAGAGCAGTTTTAATTGACTTTCTTGCTGATCCTTCAGGCTGACTCTTTGGAGCAACAAGACAACAAAGCCTTGAAGGCAGGAGGTGGCAGTTCAGGCACAGCACAGGGCTGGACTAAAGGCTCAACTCCAAGAAGTTCAAGTTCCAGGAACAAGCATCACTTTGGAAAACCTTGTGCCAGGCAGCAGAATTTCCCTTTAAATCCCAGCATCTCCTGGTGGGAAGGGCCCCACAAGGACCATCCAAGTCCAGCTCCTGGCCCTGCACAGCCCAACAGTCCCAGCCTGGGCATCCCTGGGAGCGCTGCCCAAACGCTCCTGGAGCTCTGACCAAGATCTGCTCCCTGGGCACCTTGCAGGGATCCTGAGGAAGGGAATTTGGGCTGGGTGCTGAACTGAAGATGCTCTGGCTCTTTCAGCAGCAGCCCCAATCTTCCCACAGAGAGGAGCAGGAATCCCTTGCTGGAGAAGCCCAGCAGATGCCTCACAAGCCCTGTGTTCCCAAGCTCCTGCAGGTGCTGCTCACAGCTTCTGCACAACAGCAGGGAAAAAGGAATGGCTGGGAAAAACAGCAGGCAGAGACTGGGGGAGCCAGTCCAACAGAACCCACCTATCGTGGAATCATGGAATCCCAGACTGGTTTGGGTCAGGAGGGACCTTAAGGATCATCCCATCCCAGCCCTGCCATGGCAGGGACACCTCCCACTGTCCCAGGCTGCTCCAGCCCCAGTGTCCAACCTGGCCTTGGCCACTGCCAGGGTTGCTTTGGGCACCCTGAGCCAGGGCCTGCCCACCCTGCCAGGGAGGAATTCCTAATTCCCAATACCCTGAGCCAGGTGAGCACAGAGCTGCTCTGCTTTGCCAGGTGACCCTGGCTCCCAAGGAAAGCTCCTTGTTCCCAGCAGGACACCAGGCCTGGCTGAGGGCAGCTCAGCAGTCCTGCAAGGGGCAGCCACAAGGCTCAGCTTTACTCCCACCCTGGGAGGAGTTCTGCTCTGCTGTGCCTGCAAGAATGGAAGGGAGGTTTGCACTTTCCAGAACTTTCTGCAGCCCCAGGATCAGCACGAGTGACCCAGCAGCTCCCCAGGGCCACCCCTGAGCACAACCCCGGGTTTGGGGAGCAAGTTCAGGCTCCAGAATTGAGCTGGTAAATCCAGAACCAAGGGGTGAGTCTGGGAAAGGGGGAGTAAATAAACAGACCTCAACAGAATTTGCCTGGAAAAATAAAAAATATTTGACCACTTGCTCTGACATTTCTTCAGCAGCACAGTGTGTTTGGAAGGAAAAAGGGAATAAAAATAGAAGCAGCCTTCAGGAAAGATGAGTCACATTTGTGAACTGATTACACTGATGGTGACAAACTGAAACAGAAGCCACTTTTTCAAAGGGAAAGCTGAGATTGTTCATAAATTTTTTATACCTAACACCACATCACTGTTTCATAGGGACCCTGCTCAGGCCCCTGCACATAAACACCATGAATTAGTCCAGGAATGAAAAACATAAACCTTATTCCTACTTAGTGTCCCCACCCCAGTGCTCCACATGAACCCCTGCAGTACCTAATTCCAAAACTGAGGTTCCAGGCAGAGTCTGGTTTGAGTGCATATTACCTCTCCAGAGTCATTGGGAAAGGACAAGAAAAGGTGAAATCCAGGAAATGCAAAGTGAAGACAGAGCTCAGCAAACAAATTCCCCAAGTCCCTTCCTGCCCTCCTGAGTCACTCTCGGGTTCCACCTCCCTGCTGCTGTGGTGACCTCTGTCACACCCAGTGTCTGTGCTTGCTCCAATTCCTCCTTTCCTGAGACCCAAATGAAGGGGCTGCCACGGGCTCAGTCTGTGCTGGCCCTGCCAGGGACCTCCCATGGCTAATTCCCAAGGGAAATGCCTTCAGCAAACAGCCTCAGCCAGAAATGTGCATTAATTCCCAGGCACAAGATCCCCAAGAAACTCCACAGCCCTGCTTGCAGATAAAAATCACAGAAACACAGAACAACCCGAGTTGGAAGTGACCAGTAAGGATCAAAGTCCAACTCCTGGCCTGAGTAAAAAATACCTTTTTTTTAACGATAAGATGCAATTTTTAGGCCAAAAAGGGAGGACAAGCCTGACTCCTCCTTGGTGCTACACTCAGTAACTGCTCATTGTCACACAGTGTCAGGTGTCCAGGTAACACACAACCAATACTTTGCGTTTCATGGGTGCTTTGCATTCCTGTCCCTGAGAAAGATAACATGGATTCAGAACCACATCCCTGCTCCTTCCTGTGAAATCCTCCTGCAGCCACAGGGGGACTCCACACGAAGCTGGGGGAGCCTTTCCCAGGCCCCACCACTCCTCAAGCCCCAGGGCACTTGTGAGCAGCTCTGGGCCCTCTGGGCTGTCCCAGGGGGAACCTGGCAGTGCAGGAGAGCAGCTGAGGAATGCCAGGGCAGCGAGAGGACTTTGTCCTCGCCTCCCTCACCCTCCAGCTCCTCCTGCTGTCAGCAGGAGCCTCCTCTGTGCCCAGCCCCAGAGCCTGCACTGCAAGCACAGCACATTCCCAGCTCTGGGCAGGGCAGGAGAGCTGCTGCTGGCTCACTGGTGCCCAGATCCAACAAAATGCCCCAACATTCCTCTGCTCCTTGCAGCAGTCGTGTCCACGAGCACAGACCACACTTTTCTCCCATTTTCTCCCCATGAAGCATTTTGTTGGGTGTTTGGTTTTTTGGCAGTTCTTTTGCTTTGTTTAGTTGGGTTGCTTTAAAGCAGATGCCAGGGTGAAGCTGGAGGACAGGAAAACACAAAAACACACCTGGCCCTTTCCACTTCATCCCTGTGAGCAGCCCCTCCTGTCACTGCCATCACAGGAGACCCCAGGGAGGAGGTTTGGGAAAGAGCTGCTCCCTTTGCAGGGGGCCTTGGGAATCCATTCCAGGTGCTGCAGACAGGGAGAACCCTCCCCTCACAGCCCTGCTGATCTCCTTCCCAAGCCTCCCAGTGGAAAAGCTCCTCCCTCACCAACACATCCCTGTGCTTTATGGTTCCCTCTGCCAGGAACAAGGATTGTTTTCATCAAAGGCAGCATTTTGCTACAATCTCAGTTGTCCATAATTGTTAAAATCAGACTTTATCATGCACATTCTACATTAACACTGACAAGATCCCAGAAGATTCTCATCTGGCCAGTGACTCAAATCTGTGTGCCCTGGCTCTCTGCACTGCTTAGCTATATGAAGTGGAAAAACAAGTTAGTGAATCCTGGCAAAAAAAATTCTATTTCCAGGATATTGTAATTGCAGACTTCTGTGTTCAGCTGACACCAATTTTTATGGAAAATTCCACCTAAGCCTCAAATCTGACCTCCCAGCTTGGAGGGTGTCCCAACCCAAGCTGGTGCAGACTCAACTGCAGCACCTTAACCAGCTTAACTCCTTATGCCTTGTGCCTGGAAGGTGGATGCTGCTTGAATTCCTCATTTCTCCTTCCTGAGAGAGCAGCAGATCAGTGTTCATTGGCAAAGATGCAGCTTGAGTAACCACATGTACAGAACACATGGATGGAGGACGCACCACACCCCAAAACCAGCCAGTGACAACCCACAGCAAGAGGGAACTACTGCACTGTATCTAAACAGTATCACAGTGAAAGGAACTTATTAACTGCAACTCCTGCTTTAATCCTCCACATCTCTGGCTCCCAGAAAACCCTGGTGATCCACAGAGAGGCAAAGGAGCAACCAGAGAGAACCAAGGCAAACACAAGGGCGGTTTGGGACTTGGTTCGCAGAAGCCGATGCCAAAAGCGCTGATTTCAACAGCAGCAGGATCAAACCCTGCCTGATGTGTCCCAGTGCCAGTGAGGCAGAGAGGGATCTGCCACTGGCAGCACAGCAGCACCAGCAGTGTCCTGTCAGTGGCAGGCTGTGTCCCGCCGGTCACACCTGGCTGGGCACTGTCACAGCCTCAGTGACACCGAGGGACAGGGACTGAGCCCAGCCTGCTGCACTGGGCACATGCCCTGCCACAGGGTAAGGCACTCGTCTTGCATTTTGCACTCCTTGACTGCTGTGAAGTGTGGTGCTGAAACAGCAGTGTCTGTGTCACTTCTACCTTTCGAATCCACGCCTGGGGCCCGCTGTTGGTGAGCTCGTCCGAGGACAGGATCTGCGCTCCGGTGCTGCCCGTGAACTGCCCAGGGATGGAGTTGGACTGAGCCCAGGCGTCGATCTGCAAGGCCAAATCCCACAGTGAGACCAGCAAAAACACCTCCACATTTCCCTCTGCACTTCTCTGCTGTCTCTCAGTACTTTTCACACCATGTGGTTGATATTTGGTGTGTTTGTTGAGACTCAGATCAAAGCAGGAGCTCCCAAAATCGGAGCATCTGAATGGTCACCCTAAACCTGAGCTCCAACTCCAGCAAGTCTCCTCGCCCCCAAAACTGCTGAATCCACTGTTTTAGAAAGAATTACCTACATCTGTGCTGCTGAACTACAATAAAATTTAAAGAAAAATAAATCTGAAGCTATGTTTCAGAGTGACTTGGGTGAAAACATGGAATGCACCCAAGGAGCTCATCAAAACTCAGTGTTAGGAAGTGCAAACCCAAGGCAGAACTTTGAAACACTGGCCCAAAACTGGGTTTCCAAAAAACTGAAAAATCAGCTGCCATGAAAGGGGAACACTGATTTTCCTCAAGCCCCCCAGAATGCTGCTGCAAGGCCCCAGCTTACCTGCTCCTGTGCCCGGTTCAACATGCACATGGCCTCCAGGTCAAAGGAGTTCTCATTGAGCCTTTTCTGGGCCACTGCTCTGTCGTTCATGGCTGTGGTTATGTCCACACACTAGGAGGAAAAAGAGCATTTGTAAAAATACAGCAGAGCACAACCATGTCCACTTGAGCTGGAAAAAGCTGCTGTAGAATCAACGCTACCAAGTGGGGTTACAGAGTGAATTGTTGGTTTGACAAAGAAATAGGCAACGTGATGAAAATCCTGGGACTACTTAAACCCACACAAGATGGGCTTTCCTGAACAGAGACAAATCTGAATTTGAACTACAACACCCTGGTAATTTAAAATCACCTGTACACAAAATATCCAATGACTTATTTTCTAAGAACTATTTGTCACAAAGGATTCTGCTGTGTAATAAACAGAAAAGTATTTTGCTGTTCAATGAGATCTTCTTAAACAACACAATTAAATGCAATTTAACTAAAAATTCATGCAGAGTTGTTCACATGAGCACTCTGCTATTAAGTCACACTAAAGCTTGTCTGTATAAAATAACTCCAGCATCAAACAGATGCATTTCACAGTCTTGACTTTAGCACTTCAAGTTTTCATCTTCAGCCTAAAGAAGAAGGGAATGAAGATGGGGAAAGGGCTGGAGCCCCAGGAGGGGCTGAGGGAGCTGGGAAGGGGCTGAGCCTGGAGAAAAGGAGGCTCAGGGGGGACCTTGTGGCTCTGCACAGCTCCTGCCAGGAGGGGACAGCCGGGGGGGTCGGGCTCTGCTCCCAGGGAACAGGGACAGGAGGAGAGGGAACGGCCTCAGGCTGGGCCAGGGCAGGCTCAGCTTGGACAGCAGCAGGAATTTCCCCATGGAAAGGGTGCTCAGGCCTTGGCAGGGGCTGCCCAGGGAGCTTTGGGGTCCCCATCCCTGCAGGTGTCACCTGGAGGTGGCACTCAGAGCTCTGGGCTGGGGACAAGGAGGACATCGGGCACAGCTGGGGCTCCCTGGGCTGGGAGGGCTTTTCCAGCCCCTGGGATCCTGTAAAACCAGGCTGTGAGCTCACAGAATCCACTGCTTTGGAAAGAATTATCTGTGCTGCTGAGCTACAGTAAAACACTAAGAAAAAGAAATTTGAAATGATGTTGTGGAGTGACTTGGTGAAAATGTGAAATGCATGAAGGAGCTCACTGCAAACCTTCCCTCTGGGCAAAGCCATTGGGAGAGAAATCCACAACATTTGGGGCTGTAAAATTGTAATGAATTCTGGCTGGTGTGCAGCTGTTTTATAAAATCCTTGTGCTCTGCTCCTCAAAAGATGTGCATTTTATGGATCATTCTGTCTGGAAAGCAGTATGGGAAGAGTGTGCAAAGACAAATGGAATTTCTTGCATGTGACAGAAATTGGAAGGGCTGCGACTGTTTGAGGCACAGAAGAAACCCAATAATCAGAAATGCAGCTGGCACACACACATCAAGGTGATGGGTTAACTTGAACTTAATTTTCATGTGCTTTGTAAAAGCCTTGCCTCTTTTGTTGTCAGTACCTCAGCCTCGACCTCTCACACATTTTGTACTAAAGGGCCAGCAGGAGAAACTGTAACTCCTTAAAAATTGACTCACTGAACAAAACAAACACTGCTAACCCACAAACTCTGTCCCAGGAACCTGGTCAAGAATTCAGTAAATACGGAAAGGAAGAGACATATGAACACCTACAGTGGTATCAAACACAGGAATTGCTTTTGTGCTCTACTAAATCTGATTTTAAGATGGGGTTTTTTGCTGGTGTTTAGTACAAAGGTGTTTCTATTGGGAAGATCATTGCTGGAATATCTGGCACTGACCAAAACAGAGCTAAAATCCCACAAGTCCCAGGTGTCTATGGACTGAGTTCAGTGCTTATTTCTTGTCACACAGAACATAAACAAGGCACAAGAAGAATTAAAATATTATCTAACAATCCCCTCACACAACAGCATGGATGTAAAAATGCCTGTTTCAAATGCACACTGGCTGAGTTTTCAAGTTTCTCTCACATACTTAAAAGAATTCTTTAATGTTCTGTTTATGAAACTGGTCCAGGAGATAAATAGAAGTTCTTCTACTCACCAGAAGTTTCAATCCAGCAATACACAGAGGCATGGAAGCAGTCCATGAAAGCACAGGGGACCACTGCCATGCCAAACAGGTGTATTAGTGCTTTACCACACTGGGGCCTAGCAACATTCCCTGCTGGCTTAATTCCCAAACACTTCTCCATTTTGGAGACCATCAGGGCTCTGTGTTATGTCAAGACACTCGATGGCAGCTTTGGATCTTGAAAAAATAAACCATCTCTGCTTGAGGTATAAGAAGTTGTTGTTATTCCTGAGTCAAGGTAAAGAGGTGGAAGTGAGGTGCTGTTCTCTCCCAGAGCTCTCCTGGCTGACCCCCTTCTCAGACTTCCCCCCACAAATCACAAATATTGAGCAAATAAAAAGCAGGTGTTTTACACACTCTGGAGGTCCATGAATGCTCTTACTGTGTCCTTAGATCCCAACACTCTGCACAAGTCACCTGGGATACCCCAGCCCTGCCCCTCTACACTTCCAAACTCTCCTTCCTCAGAGGTCTCTGCCTGCTACAGCCACGATGAGCCCTCAGATCACTCCAGACCTTCCCCTCCATCTCCTACTACCACACACAACCACTTCAAGGCATCAGGTTTTATTAAAACAAGCTGTAATGTATTAGCAGGGTCATTTCAGACTAAGCCTGTAACTACTATGTGAATTAAACCACAGCAACAAAACCAATTGTGTGGGGTTTAATGCAACACTCGCACCAGAACAGTCACAGTATTGCAAAAGCAGCAACAACGAATGGATGTCAATTCTAGGTGAAACTTCCTAAAGTTCCAAGCACCCCCAGCTCTCTACTCCCCCAGCAAGGGAGCTGCTCTGCCTCCTGTTGCTCCAAGGGAGCCATTTCCAGCACAGAGTCCTCCTGAACATTAAAGAATTAAGCAGAGAAGCACTGTGTTACCTGTCAGCCTCCCTGGAGAAACACACAGCAATTCTGTACCTGCACTTCCCAAACCCAGGGATGGCACAGCCTGCTGGGAGCTAACGCCCCTGAAATCACCCTTAACACAAACCAAGTTAAGGTAAAGGCAAATAAAAGTATTTATTTACAAAATATAAAAACAGACAACATAGTTACAGGCATTTATAAAGATATACACAACAGGAAGGAAAGGAAGTTATGTTAAATATATTTACTGCAATGAAACTGGGAATGACATTCTGCACAAACATCTCAGGGTTTTACTGGAGCAGGAGAGCCCAAAGTGCAGCTCCCACCTGTGCTGAGGGAACAAGCAACTGGGTGCCCAACCATCAAATTCTGAGGGATTCCATGAAAATGCTGGCTAATTTATATCCTCTGTGCTTTTGATGCTGTGAAAGAGCCAGAAGAAAATCCCTTCTGTGCCTCAGGGAGTGAACTGAACAACATCAGAAAGGTCTTGAGAAACAAAATGCACCAAGTGCTGAGATGGCTTTGTCAGAAATTGATGGGGAGGCTTTGGGGTTTGGTTTGGAAGGTGTGAGAACAAGGCTTCAGGTGCACTGAGGCAACATCAGCTTAAAAATATTAACATGTCTCTTAAGTATTTAATTTACTTAATTACAGCCCCCAAAAATGTTCTTTGGAAGAAATTTCAAGGGGAAAATACCACTTGCTTTAGATTTTTTAGTTTACTACCCACACAATTAGGTTCTCCTTTGGAAGGCCATGTGCAAGACAGCCATGGGAGAACATGTGATTGAAAAGCTAAAAAATCAATACATCCAGAGGAAGTGACTAACAATTTTTAATGGATTACATTCCAGTGTGATGTTCTTGTTCTAAGACCCGTGGGACAATTTTAATTAGCAGTACATACATTATTGTGCAAATCTCAAGGTATTATTAATTAACCTCTGCAGGAAACTGAATGAGGAAATTTTTTCATCTTCCAGCCACAGTTTAAATTCTGTTGAGACCAAGAAGTCACCAGCTGCCAGAAGCAGGATGGGTACAGGCTGCTTCCACCACCGAATCCCCATTTGCAGAGCTCAGCTCCTCAGCTTAGTGCAGTGTTAGGCACTACCTTTTTAAGTGCCTTTTTTTTTTTCCCAGACTGCAATTTGGTACCAGACTGCCCAGGTGATGGGTTTGGTTTCCTTATATGATATGCTCTCCTTGCCTTCCTTACCTCAATGGCTGGCTTGGGGAAAACATCGTCCTTGCCGTCGTCTTTGCCGTTTTTGTCCACGGGAACCCACTCTCCATACACACTGTCTGCCTCCTTCTTCCTATGCTGAGAGCCAGAGGAAACAGGGAATTCCTTGGACAGGCTGACCTGGTTTTTTGGTTGGGGTGGTGGTGCTGGTTTTATGCTGGGAGTCTGAAAGAAATAAAATGAGAAGAAGTTAAGATTTGAAAAGACCCAAGCGCCATGAGGTGGTTTTGTCCCAAACACCTGGGATTTGGTTTTTACAGAACACTCATTCTTACTCTAGAGTCACAAGCCTTCAATCACTTTGGCACAGCCCTAAAAACACACAAGTGACCCACAAATTGTGCTATCAGAGAAGATGAAAAACCCCTTAAAACAACTTCAGCAACCCAAAATCCCTGACCCTCCTCACCCAACTGACCCCATTCCCATGGAGAACAACCTCCACCTGCCACACAGGCATTATGGATGGAAAGCTCCAAGGTAAAAATCCTGGGCAGCAAAACACTGCCTGTGATCAAAAGCTCCCCATGGCTGGAGAGGAAGCAGCTCTCAGCATTTGGGTTTCTAATTCTGGCCTATTTTTAGCAGCAGCCTGAGTCTCTGAGCAGACCATGTCCATGGCCTTGTTTTGCT
This sequence comes from Dicaeum eximium, assembly GCA_013396995.1. Taxonomy (NCBI): domain Eukaryota; kingdom Metazoa; phylum Chordata; class Aves; order Passeriformes; family Dicaeidae; genus Dicaeum; species Dicaeum eximium. The sequence continues at coordinate 22,379 of VWZP01005700.1, read as the reverse complement.
TGGTGTTGTTAATACATTAAAAACCTGCAGAAATCCCTGCCAGGTGCCCTTCCAAGAGGCAAACACAGCTGGTAGCACAGGATAATACTGGGAAAACTCCTAGGAATATGGATGGGAATGGTTTTAGGAGAGAGAAAGAACGAAACTAAAAGGGTCAAAAACAAGACCAAGAGGCAGAGCAGCCCATAACCACTACAGAACATTTCTCCCCAGAGCCTGGAAGAATTCCAAGGTTTCTTGAGTTTCCTTGTAGCCTTTTCTAACAATATAATATAAAATCTAAGTCCATTTCTACCTTACACCCTACCTAAATGTGCATTACTGCTTATTTTGTGTACAGCACAAGCTATACATATTTATACACAAAACCAGGAATGTTATTTCTGGTTTTGCTGAGCATATTAAAGCCTTTTTAGTGTTTATATCCTGCGAAATCAGAGCAGATTTTCATGGGCACAACTCCCCACCCCAAATAAAACTGCAAAAAACCCACCCACCACCCCAAAAAAACCCCCAAACCCCAATAAAACTGAAATAAATTCTAATCCATGCTTCAAAGCACTTGATTTCCAGATGCATTTAAAGAAATGCTCACAATTTTACCAAGACTATCAATTTAATCTTGATGGAATTGGGACTGCTTCTTTAAATTAATTAAGAAATACTCCCAGTTTCACCAAGATTATTAACCCTTGATAAATTTCTGTAGAGTTACTTGCATTATTTAAAAAGAACCAGGATTTAAAGCATTGAAAATATAAGTAGTACTCACACTTAAATTGAAGAAAATAGGTTTGGGTTCACTCAGCTTGAAAGGATGGTTATAGAAAGGACGTTCTTCCTCCTCTTCATCAGAAACATGAGGCTTGTTCACTATCACATCATCAGTGCTCTGAGCAATCTTCTTGCATTTCTGAAAAATGAAACAGAGGGAAATGTCTGAGTAAACCTGAACTTTCAACCCAAACTCACAAAGCACATTTCTATCAAAAAAAGTGGTTTTCTTTACTAAACCAGAGGTGAAAAATCTTTTAGCAACAGCATCAATAGATGGATTTTGGATATTTTATACAAATTATCCAACACCACCATAGCTTTGCCAGGCACTCCTGGGTTACTGACTCAGGGACCTTGTCAGAAGTGGTGGTTCCAGAAGGGCTCAGATTCTTCTGGAATACTCTGGTGCTGGCCAGCTGTGCAAGACACTCCCATCTGATATGCAGCACAATTTAAAACACAGAGGTGTTAGGGGGATACCACAGTCAAACTGGGAGGAGCCTCCAAGGGGAGAAAAGAAAAGAGAGGAAGAACAGGACCAAAGACAAAAAGACTTTCTTGAGAGGCCAGAATTTTATGGTTAAGGTATCTTTACTGATTTCCTACCACCTGCACTGCTTCTGTGGACAGTTTAGAGTCAAAAGAACAGGAACATCATTCAACAGATCTCCAAAGCTGGAAAGGGAAGGGAGGTGCAGATTTGGGGCCTGCAGATAAGCACAAGCTATGCTGGATCTTGGTCAGGCACATGAAAAACCACCCAGGATGTCAGCACAGGGCACCTGCACCAGCTCAGCTCTTGTTCAGCACTTCTGCTCTCCCCCAGCCCAGGCACAACTGCAGATTATCACTCAGCACCCAGACATTGCTTCATCTCAGATTATTTCTATAAACACAATTTCAGAACTGTCACACTCATGATGCAATTTAAAAAAAAAAAAAAAAGAAACTAAGGCACTTTCCCAGATTTTCTCCATTCTGAGGGAGTTCAAGGCCAGGCTGGATGGGGCTTGGAGCAACCTGGGACAGAAGAAGGTGCTCCTGCCCATGGCAGGGGGTGGGACAGGCTGAGCTTTGAAGTTCCTCCCAATTCAAACCATAACTAACACCAACAGAACAAAAAAATCAGGAGTGAAAGCTTTGGATTTCAGTGACAGGACTGCAGGGACAACTACCTATTTGTACAAAATTAGAACAGAATCAAAACTAAAAATAAGAAAAAGCAAAATAATTTGATTTCATGCATTTCCATGGAATTAAAAAAATACAGTTTTGATGATTTAAAAAAACCTGTGTGGAGAGTAAGAGCTCAAAAGGGTGCTCAGGCTTTGGCAGGGGCTGCCCAGGGAGCTTTGGAGTGCCCATCCCTGCAGGTGTCACCTGGAGGTGGCACTCAGAGCTCTGGGCTGGGGACAAGGAGGGCACAGCTGGGCTCCATGGGCTGGGAGGGCTTTTCCAGCCCCAGGGATTTGGGGATTCTGAACAGGAGGCAGCTCCCAGGTGACAGCAGCATGCAGTGACAACCTCCCACAGGTCACCAACCCCAGTGTGGTCATTTCCAGGCTTGATGCTGCTGTTCTCCCTCACCTCAGTGAGCTCCTTCAGGGTGTCCCTCGAGGACTTCTGGTTGGCTTTGTCATCCTTCTTCTGGGACAGCAGAGGCATCAGGCTCGGGGGTAAGGGCACGCCAGACTTCGCGCACATGGCGGCTGCGTTGGCTTTGGCGATTTCAAGTAGCTGGGCCTTGTCTAAAAAGATTTGGGTTTTTTTGCAGAGAAGTCATTATTTTTGTAGATTCTTGTTTTAGTAATAAAGAAGCGTTTCTGGCAAGCTAAACAAGATTCTACCCGCACCGTGCATTTTTTATGTTCTGTGGAAATAACTGAAATTGTACTGAGCTGTTGTAGAGTTTAAGCCTGGGCTGTGCAGAAGCCAAGTGAAACTGCAAATGTAACCCAGCAGCCCCAACTACAACACCCTCCAACCACCCAAGCTCTGATGCCTCTTACTTCACTGATTCTTTCCTGTTTTGGCAATACTGAGTCCTTCCTACACAGCACAAAGTCCAGAGCTTCCTCATTACTTATCTCTGAAAAGCTCTCAAACCCCTGGAGGAAGTCTCATCTCCCCAGATGTAGCCCAAAAGCTACTTACAACCACCAAATAAAGTGGTGGTAAAAAACAAGCTCTGAGTAGAACGTGCTCTTGCTTAAAATACAATCAGATGCAAAACTGTTAACAGTGTTTTGCTTTAATAAGGAGAAAAAGGACAGCCTTAACATAGAAATAGGAAATTAAATTAAATTAAGCCTTTTGCCAGTTTGAAAATAACTCCCTAACTGGAAGGCTTCCATGGCAACTCCGAGGCAGGACTGGGAAGTTCAGAACCTCAAGTCTACCACAGGAGGTTTCCTCACACACTGCAGAAGAGCTCATCTCCCAGTTTAAACCTTCTTTCCTCTTATTAACTCACTACAGCCTCTCTTCCTCCAAGCACAGAGAAAAGATGCAGCTCATAAGATTTTATTTTAGTTTCTGATTTGCTGGGTCTGGGAGTATTTTCAGAAACAAGCCTCTATTTCCTTTAAGTTCCTACCATGGGGAAGAGGCAAGACAGAGTCCTGGGAACAGCTGACAACAGAGCTTGGGACTCTCCTACTGGCACCTGAATGACCTTTGTTCTCAGGAGCAGAAATTCTAAATTTTCTTACATACAAATACTTGGCCTTTACTATTACCATGCAGAATGTTCCCTGAGACTGCAACATGCTGCTTGTGTACAAAAGCTCGAGAACCAAGGTAAAATTGGCTCCCAAGAGGCTTTCATTAAATTGCTCAGCGTTGATTCCTCTCCAACATAAAAGTTCCTGCTGGAAGTCACTGCCTAAAACTAATGCAGAGCGACTTCCAAGAAATCCCTTACGAACGCTCCGGAGCTAAAATCAGACCACACAAACCCACCCACTCCCAGCTCCCCGGGGAAGCACTGCAGATAAAGCACTCACTTACCCAGGTCTGTCAGACGTTTGGGTGATCTGCTGGAGAACTCCGAGGACCTGGAGCGGCGCCGGTCGGGGGATCTGCTGTAGCGCCTTCTCCCCGAGGAGCGCGAGCGCCGCACACGGATCGGGGACCTGCTGGAGCTCCGTCTCCTCCCCCTGGACCGCGACCGCCTCTGGCGAAGAGGGGTCCGACTCCTGCTCCGCAACCGGAGCGATATCCTGCGGTCTCTGGAGTCGGATCTTCTCCTTCTCCTGTCGGTAGACCTCGACCTGTTTCTCTGAGACCTCTTGCGCCTGTCTCTGGACAAGGAACGCCGCCTTCGTGACGCCGACCGTGACCTGCTTCTCCTCCTGTGCCTGGAACGTGACAAGGAGCTGGAGCGAGATCGGGACGCTCTTCTCCGTGTTGCTGACCTGGAGCGGTTTCGTCTGGAGCGCGAGTCGGTGTCGTACCTCTTGGACCTGCGCTGGGAGGACCTGGAGCGTCGGCTGCGGGACCTGCGCGATGACTCTTTGTCTGCTGTTTTCTCTACACTCTTGGACTGGCTCCTCTGGCGAGCAGCGGACCTGGAGCGTCTCCGCCTGGACCTGCGGGAGGACTCCTTGTCTGCTGTTTTCTCTACAGATGTTGACTGGCTCCTCTGGCGAGCCGTGGACCTGGAGCGTCTCCGCCTGTACCTCCGCACGGACTCTTTGTCGGCTGTTTTTTCTACAGATGTGGATCGACTCTTCTGGGGAGCAGGAGACTTTGAGTGTCTGCTTACAGATCTCTGAGGAGACTCTTTGTCAGATGCTTTATCAATGGATTTTTCACGTTCTGAAGACTCAGAGCGTCTACTTTCAGGGACAAAGGAAGAGTCCTGTTCCTCTGACTGCTCAAGAGGCATGGAATCCTGCTTTTCCTCATCTGCCAAAGAGGGTTCTGCATCCTCTCCCTCCTCTTCACCACTGGAAGACTCTGACTCATGCTCATCTGACGATGTGGACTCTCTTTGTTCAGCTGTCAAGGAGGGCTCTGCATCTTCTCCTTCTTCTTCAGCAGTGGTGGACCTCGATTCAGCCCCATCAGGGGATGTGGAACGTCTGTGTTCAGCTGTCAGAGGTTCTACATCCTCAGCTTCTTCACCAGCAGTAGACCTTGACTCTTGCTCGTCTGATGAGGTGGAATCTCTTTGCTCAGCTGCTGAGGAGGGTTCCACATCCTCTGCATCTTCACCAGCAGTAGACCTTGACTCCTGCTCATCTGAAGATGTGGAGTGTCTACGCTCAGCTGTCAAAGAGAGCTCCTGGTCCTCTGCTTCCTCACCAATGGTTGACCTTGACTCACGTCCATCAGGAGACACAGAGCGATGTTCAGCTGTCAAATCCTCTGCTTCTTCATCAACTGTAGACCTTGACTCACGGTCATCAGAAGATGTGGAGTGTCTACGTTCAGCTGTCAAGGAGGGCTCCCCATCTTCTACATCTTCCCCAGCAGCAGACCTCGACTCGCGGTCGTCAGAGGATATGGAGTCTCTTCTTTCAGCTGCCAAGGAGGCCTCTGCATCCTCTGCCTCTTCTCCAGTGGTTGACCTTGACTCGCGCTCATCAGAGGACTCAGAGCACCTACGTTCTGTTGTCAAAGGCTGCTCCAGATCCTCTGCTTCTTCTCCAATGCTAGATCTTGACTCGTGCTCATCAGGGGAAGTGGAACGCCTCTCCAGATCATCCATTTCTTCATCTGCAATAGATTTCTGGTCATGGCCCTCAGGGGACAGGGATTGTCTGTGTTCAGAAGTCACAGAGGACTCCAGACCTTCTTCCTCCATGGGAGACTTCGGCTCGTGACCTTCCTGATAGGAGGATGTGGAGTATCTACGTTCAGATCTCAAAGAGGGCTCCAGATCCCCTGTTTCTTCACCAGGGCCCACACTGTAGCTATCAGGAGACACCGAGCGCCCTTCAGGCATTAAAGAAGGCATTGCATGATCCACGTTTTCAACAGGGATGGATTTCAAGTCATTGTCATCAGGGGACATGGAGGCTCTATCATTCAGTGCCAAAGGTTCAAGACCGTCTACTTTTCCAGCAGTGGTGGATCTCAACTCCTGCTCATCAGGGGATGCTCCATGTTCATTTTCAGGTGTTGGAGAATGGTCCTGCACTTCTGCTTTCTGAAGAGAGGTGAAGCTCACCTCCTGGCTCTCGAAAAAGAGATGGTCACGTTCAGCTGTCAAAGCAGAATCCACACCCTCTGTTTCCTCAGCATGTGCCACTCCTGACTCGTACTCTTCAGGTGACACAGCATGTTCAGATGTCAGAGAAGGTTCCTTGGCTACTACTCTTTCAGCAGGGCTGGACTGCAGCTCTTGACCTTCAGGGGTCATGGGACATTCACCTTCAGACAAGGACAACTCCTGCACCTCTGTTTTTCCAGCAACAGCAGACTGCAACTCCTGGCTATCAGTGGATATTGAACTTTCACTTTCAGATGCTTCAGAATGTTCCTCCAATTCTTCTTTTTCAGCAGAACTGGATCTCAAATGATGCCTTTTGGGGGATGCATCGTACTCGTTTTCAGAGAGCAATGAACACTCCTGCACTTCTGGTTTTTCAGTGTAAGCACAGAGCCGCTCCTGCCCCTTGGGACTTGCAGCATATTGGTTGTCTGGGACCAGCACTGGCTCCTGCACTGCTGTGCTTTCAGCGAGGCCAGACTGCAGTATTTGGCCTTGATGGAAGATGGAATATTCACTGCCAGGTGTCAGAGAAGGCTCTTGCACCTCCTTCTCAGCAGGGCTGGCCGTCACCTCCTGGCCCTCAGGAGACTCACCATATTCATTTTCGGGCAGCAGAGAACACTCCTGCACTTCTGGTTTTCCAGAAGACACAGCACTGTCAGGAACCACAGCCTCCTCTTGCATCTCTGCCTTCTCAGGAGAGCTGGACCTCAACTCCTGGCCCACCCAGGACACGGCATGTTCATTTTCAGACACCAGAGCAGGCTGCTGCACCTGGGTCTCTTCAGCAGAGGGTGATGGCAGGTCCCGGCTATCGATGGACTCCAGACATCTTTCTTCAGGCATCTGATAAAGCTTCCGCAGCTCTGCTTTTTCAGCAGGGGTTGATGTCAACTCTGGGCCATCAAGTCCTATTGTGTACTCATTTTCAGACACTTGAGAAGGCTCCTCAGCTCTTTCAAAAGTGGTAGATGCCAGCTCGTGACCATCGGAGGCAACAAAACACCTGCTTTCCACTATCAGAAAGGGCTTGTGCACCTGCACTTCTTCACTGTAGGCAGATCTCAGCTTGTAGCCATCAGGGGAGGCCAGGTGTTTCAGTTCGGATGAATTCAGCATTTCTGCTTTTTCTGCAGGGACAGGTCTCAGTTCTTGACTGTCGGGCAACAGCAGAATCCCACCTTCCGATGTCACAGCCGTCACTGGGGGCTGCAGTTTTTCAGGTGTGCTCACTGATTCACAGCAGTCAGCTGACACGGAGAAGCCACTTTCTAGTGAGAGAGAAGGTTTCTGGATCTCTACTTTTTCAACTGCAGCAGATGCCAATTTACAGCCTTCGGGAAAGATGGAACACCGAAGCTCAGATGCCACTGACAGTTCTGCACTCTCTGTCTGCTCAAAGGAATTGTACTTTGCTTTGCGGCCATCGTGGCATATGGGAATCCCACTTTTAGACATCACCAAAGATCCTGCACCGTCTATTTTTCCAGTTAAGTACCTTGATTCGTGCATTTCCGAAGATCTGGAGCCGTCAATCTCAAGCACTTGTGGAAACGTTGGACCATCTAAACCTTTGTCAACAGATGATCTGGACTCACAAACTTCGAAAGAAGACACTGAAATGAGGTCGGCAGACACCTCAACAGAACCACACACAGATGTCACGGAAACATCTGGAGCCTTGACTTTTTCAACAGATAAATATCTTTGTTCATTTCCATGTGGTGACTTAAAAGACTCGCCTACAGACAATGGATGCTCCTCTATTGGTGCAGCAAAGCTGGATCCTGGTCCATGTCCATCAGGAGACATGAAGTGTCCACTGTCAGAAACTAGAGGAGGCTCCTGCATCTGGCCTGACTCACAGCCATCAGGGATCACAGGGCGGATCATTTCAGGTGGCAGGACAGGTCTCTGAGGTTCCACTGGCCCAGGGCTATCACCCAGCTGGGAAGACCCACGTTCAGGTACTTGCAGAACCTGTGAAAGCTCTGTGTGTTCACCAGGGATATGCTGTGATTCGTGACCATCAGAAAAGTTGGAGAGCCCACCTTCAGACAGGAGAGAAGACGACTGAACTTGCATGTCTCTTTTAAGTTCTGGAGGAAGCTCTGGACCTTCAACTTCTTTGAGAGGTGCAGTTCTAGACTCATCTTCACGGGATGCAGAAAGATGGAATTCTGATACTGAAGCAGATGGGGATTCTGACTTGGATGTGGAGTATGGAAGTTCAGGTAGCAATGAAGACTCCCGAGCTGCTGCTTTTTCAGTTGATCCATTTTCAGATGTCATAGACAGCTCTGAATCTTGTGTTTTTTCCACAGATGTGGATCTCAATTCCTGGTTATCTGGGGTTTTGGAGGTACCAAATTCAGATGTGGCAGAATGCTGCAGATCTGCTGTTTTTTCAACAGATGAGGAGCTTTCCTCAAGGCTCTCTGAAGTTTTGGAAATTCCAAATGATGGTGGCAGCACTGGGCCGTTTACTCCTTCATCAGACAATGCTACTGATGTGGGACCATTAGAGGATTTATCTTCACTTCCAAGAGAAGACTGAGGAACATCTTTATCAAGATCTTTGGCTGACTCCTGAAGTTCAGAAGACTCCACATGCTTGCTACTGGACTTTACTGAGGATAACTTATCTTTTTTTTCTACAGATTTGGACCGTGACTTAACACTGTCAGAGGACTTGGAACGTTTCCGTTTGGATTTTTTTGAAGACTCCTTGCGCTTTTTTTCGACAGACCTAGACCTAGACTTGTAACGTTCAGAAGACTTTGAGCGTCGACGCTTGGATTTACGTGAGGAATCCTTCTTTTTTTCCACTGATTTGGATCTAGACTTGTAACGGTCAGAGGACTTGGAGCGCTGACGTTTAGATTTCCGCGACGATTGCTTTCGATCTCTTTTTTCTACTGATCTGGATCGAGACTTGTAGCGATCCGAAGACTTTGAGCGCTGACGTTTGGACCTCCGTACAGATGCCTTCCGACCTCTTTTCTCAACAGATCTTGACCTGGATTTTGAACGATCAGAGGAACCAGATCGATGTCTGAACCTCCAGGAGTATTCTTTGCCTCCTCCCTTTTCTGAAGACCTGGATCTAGATTTTGAACGGTCAGAGGATCTGGAATGTCTGCGGCGGGATCGCCAGGAGGACAACCTCTTTTCCGCTGACCTGGACTTGGATCTGTAGCGGTCAGATGATCTGGAACGTCTGCGCCCAGATCTTCGGGAGGACAGTCGCTTCTCCACTGACCGTGACTTAGACCTGTAGCGGTCAGACGACCTGGAACGTCTTCGCCCGGACCTTCGGGAGGACAATCGCTTCTCCACAGACCTGGACTTAGATCTGTAGTGGTCGGACGACCTGGAACGTCTTCGCCCTGACCTTCGGGAGGACAGTCGCTTCTCCACTGACCGTGACTTAGACCTGTAGCGGTCGGAAGACCTGGAACGTCTGCGCCCAGATCTTCGGGAGGACAATCGCTTCTCCACTGACCTGGACTTGGATCTGTAACGGTCAGATGATCTGGAACGTCTGCGTCTGGACCTTCGGGAGGACAACCTCTTCTCCACAGACCTGGATTTAGACCTGTAGTGGTCAGACGACCTGGAACGTCTCCGTCTGGACAATCTCTTTTCTGCTGATCTGGATTTAGACCTGTAATGGTCAGATGATCTAGAACGTCTGCGCCTGGACCGCCGGGAAGACACTCTTCTCTCTCTCTTCTCCACAGATCTGGACCTAGACTTGGAATGCTTTTTTCTGGAAACTGAATAGTTTCTGCTCCTAGAACGTGCTCTTTTGGAAGTTAAACGCCTGGAAGTAGAACGTGACCTTGATTTTTTCTTCCGCTTCCTAGACCTGGACTGAGACTTGGAACGGCTCCTTTTCTGTTTCTTTGAGTCATGTTTTTTCTCACTGGTTCTATGACTACTTTTTTCAATAACATTCTCAAGCCTCATGAGAGTCTCCTTCATTCGTGCTGCCACATCAGGTTGCACATCGGATGTTTCTGAGTCTCTTTTCTCCGAGTCCTCTTCAGGAGTTGCTTCTTTGACATCCTCAGCCTCTGGAGTGTCTTCCAACTGGCCTTCCTCTATAAGCTCTGAACCTGCTTCTACACTAGCCTCAGGTGCTGGAGCTTGTTCCAAGTCTTTTGTCTCTGCCTCCAACCCTACAGCTGCTTCTCCATCTTTCAGCTCTACGTCAGTCTGAGGAGCTGTTTCCAAATCTTGTGTTTCTGCTACAGGAGTCCCTGCTGAAACTTTTTCCTCTGCTGCATGGGAAGAACTAAAAACTGTTTCTGCTACTAAAGGCTCAGATGTTTGAGTCTGCTCTGCATCTTCCTTTTCAATCACCATATCCTCCACCTGTTGACTCTGTACTTCTACATATTGTACCTCAGCTGTCACTTCATGTTCCAGTGTGGTTTCCAGGTCTTTCACATCCCCTGGTTTTGGAACTGCTTCAGAAGATTGTATTTCAGAAGCACCCAAGATTTCTGGAGCCTCTTCTGAACTCTTCCATTCTGCAGCAGGTTCTGCTTCTACAACTACTTGAAGCTCTTGTTGCTTTTCAGCATGCAAGTATTCTGGAACAGCTGCTGAAGCATCACCCATAGGTACCTCAAGCTCTTCACCTCTTCCAGAACCTTTTACCTCTACTGTTGCAGACTCTTTTGTGCTCTCCAACCACCTCACTCCTCCAGCTTCTGATGCTGGCTCCAAATATTTTGCTTTCTCCACTTCTGAAAGCTCATTTCTTTGTGTGCTGGTCCTCCTTGCTGCAATTTCATGTTCTACAGCAGATCCCTGAGTTTGCATATCTGCCAATTCTGTTAGTACTCCTGATGTTACACTGTTTTCTTCCACTCTGGGCAAAGACTCCAATACTGCCGCTGAATGACCTACTATTTGTTCCTGAATAGATTTTGAACCGGTTTCTGAAGTTTGCACAGGTTCTAGGATTGCTTCTCTGCTCCTTGTCTCTGTTTCTAGAACGTGTTCCAAATCCTTTCCCTTCCTCAGCACCTCAGTTTGTGAGGTTCTTATGTGTGTCATGACCTGCGACTGTGCAATGATGGAACTCTCTGTTTGGCTTGCATGGAGAGGTTCTCTCTCTGCTGTGGCTTGCCATGGTATCACCCCTGCTGATGCCTCAGCCTCTCTAACTGGTTCCACACTTTCACATGCAACCACAGGTTCAGGAGTCCTTTCTGAGGCAGGAAGTCCTGGACTTGCAACAGTCCCACAAGGCATAGCTTCTTCTGAAGTTTTCACACCTTCTACTTGTAAGGACATTGAAGCTGTTGCAAAAGGTTTTGCTTCCACCACAGCCACTGGACCTTGTGTGTTCTCCTTCTGCAAAGACAGGGCATGTGCCAAAACTCTCACATGTGATTCACCCTCAGGTCTTGCTTCTCTCAGCAATGAAGTACCTTCTGAATCTTTTGCTTGTGGACTTCTAAAACCCTCTGCCATCTGGACCTCTGGAGCTGTTCGGGGAACGAAGGTCTGTACAACTGCTGTGGGTTCTGAAGCTGCTCCTAATCCTCTTGCCTCTGCAACCACGTTTATACCTGTCAATCCTACTGGAACTGCAGACCCCTGGGTTCTGTCCACACTCGTTTCTGCCAAGACTCCATGATGTAGGAACATTCCTGATGCACCCAGTGCTGTTGGAGCTGTTGCTGTGGTACCTTCCACACTTTTGCCTTGCAGACTTTGATGAGCTGCTCTGACATCTTCTGCTACAACACCAACAGGTTCCATGGTTGTTTCCAAAGCTTTCACATTTCCCATAGCCGGTTCCATTTCCTTCGTTTTTGTAACAGCTCCTGGTCCTGGAGGTGTTTTGGCACTTTTTATTTCCACATGGGTCACAGGGGTGGCTGCAGATATTGTCAAGGTATGTTGCAAAGGTACACCTGCTTTCAGAACACTGGAAGTCTCCACAGGGCTGCCTTGTGTCATGCTTAAACTCCCAGATATAACTGAGGGCTGCAGGGATGGCTCCAAAGTTCTGCTCGCACCCTCCAGTTCTGAAGATCTCTCCACACTTCTCACATTTCCCATGTGCAGAGCTTTTTCAGTTGTTTCTGGAATTTTCACTTCTTGCCCAGCCACTGCCACATGAGCTACAGTCACAGCACTTGGATGTGCCCAGTTTGGAGGTGCAGGAGTTGTTGCCACACCACTTGCCAAGGACACAGATTCTGAAGCTGTTTCCAGCCCTTGAGCTGCCCTCTGAGACACAGACTGATGAGATGCTTCCGAGTAAGTCAACACCTCCATGGTCTCAGGCTCCAGAGCTGCATCCGAAGCTTTTATTTCCCCAATGCCTTGAGATTGCAAAGTGACTTCTGTACCTCTTAATGCTTCTACTGAATCTTTCTGAATCTCTGATTTACTGACAATTCCAGATGGGATGCCGGACCAAGTATAATTTCCAGTATCAACAACACTGGCGTTAACAGCTACAGGATAAATATTTTCATGGGACTGTTGAATTTGTTCTTCGCTAGTGCAAATTCTAGTTTGAGCTATACTGGTATTTTCTGGGATATTAGACTGGATGCTTTCTAAATTAAATGGAGGATTTGTTGCACACAAAGTCCCATCCCCACTTCCAAGATTTTCTGCAGATTGCTGAGAATCAGTCACTGTATGAGAAACAAGTCCTAAAGCTTGATTATCAAGCCCCTCAGTTGGTTTTGAGCACAGTTCTGGCTGCACGTGGCCAGCCAGGTTTGCATCTGCAAACACTCCATGCTGTACATTCACTTGGGAGCTGGACTGCTCTGGCATCAAATGAGGAGCTGGCTGCACGCCTGCAGGTTCTCCGGGACGTGCACTCAACTTGGATTCCTTTGGTTGCTTTTTATGCTTTTTCTCTTTCTTCCTTTTCTTCTTCTTTTTCTTCTTCTTCTTGCTTTTGTGCTTCTTGTTTTTCTTTGCTTTTTTCCTAGGAATTTCATCTTCACCAGTAGAGCTCCTTTTTGTAGACTGACTATTTTTCACAGTATTTTTGTCTACATCTAGAAAAAATGATATCTTGTAAACATTTATAAGACTGCATTTAAAAAATTATTTCAGGGTAATTGAAAAGCACATGGACAGAGGTACACAACGATTAAACTTGCAAACCATGCCTGATTCACTAAACCACCACACACAGCACACACTCCCTTTCCAGGACTCTTTCCTTCCTCTCAGAGTTACTTCAAGTAATAAAACAACACTTCTTTCAAAAAATTACCCAAATCTTGTTAGTCAGGACAGAGGTCCAGTGGGAACACAGCTCTTTCCAAGTAGTATCATAGTCATGGAATGGTTTAGGTTGGGAGGGACCTTAAATCCCACCCAGTGCCACCCCTGCCATGGCAGGGACACCTCCCACTGTCCCAGGCTGCTCCAGCCCCAGTGTCCAACCTGGCCTTGACCACTGCCAGGGATCCAGGGGCAGCCACAGCTGCTCTGGGCACCCTGTGCCAGGGCCTCACCACTCTCACAGGGAAAAATCTCCTCCTAATACATGATCTAACCTTGCCCTGTGGCACTGAAAAGCCATTCCCTTGAAGAAAGGGAGAGAGGATGATTCTGGGAATTACCACCCTGTCAGCCTCACCTCTGTGCTGGAAGATCATGGAACAGATCCTCCTAGAAGCTCTGCTAAGGCACGTGGAGGACAGGGATGTGATTTGAGACAACCAGCACAGCTTCACAAAGGGAAAATCCCGTCTGACCTTCTGTGGTGGACTGGCTGCACCAGTGGGTAAGGAAGGAACTACAGATGGCATTTATCAATACTTCTGTAAAATATTTGACCCAGTGCCCACAAAACATGCTTCTCTCCAAACTGGAGTGAAGAATTTGACGGGTGCACTGTCAGGGGCATTAGCAGTTGTTTGGATGGTCACATCAAGAGGGTAATGGTCAAAAGCTCAGAGTCCTGATGGACATCAGTGACCAGTGGTGTCCCTCAGGAGTCCGTATTGAGACCAGTGTTACTTAATAGCTTCATTAATGAATCAGCGTTACTTAGTATCTTCATTAATGCCAGAAGGATCAAGTGCACCCTCAGCAGGTTTGCAGGTGACACCAAGCTGTGGGTGCAGGTGACACCTCAAAAGGATGGGACCATCCAGAGGGATCTGGAGACAAGCTCCAGAAGTGCCCCATGGGAATCTCATTAGGTTTAACAAGTCCAAGTACAGCACTTGAGTCGGGGCAACCCCTGGGATTNAAGTATTGTAAAGGTGGTGGAAGACTATTGACAAGAGCCTGGAGTGACAGGACAAGGGACAGTGGGTTCAAAATGAGGGAGAGTAGGGTTAGATTACATTTTAAGAAAAAATCCTCCCCTGTGAGGAAGGTGAGGACCTGGCAGAGGTTGCCCAGGGAAGCTGTCCNCTCAGGTGAGCCCCACCTGCAGAGCTGGGCCAGCCCTGGGGCATTCCCAGCACAGGGAGGAGCTGGAGCTGCTGGAGAGAGCCCAGAGGAGGCTCCAGGATGAGCAGAGGGCTAGAGCAGCTCTGCTGGGAGGAAAGGCTGGCACAGCTGGGATTGTTCACCTGGAGAGCCTTCAGGTGACCTAACTATGACCTTCCAATACCTGGAAGTATTGTAAAGGTGGTGGAAGACTATTGACAAGAGCCTGGAGTGACAGGACAAGGGACAGTGGGTTCAAAATGAGGGAGAGTAGGGTTAGATTAGATTTTAAGAAAAAATCCTCCCCTGTGAGGAAGGTGAGGACCTGGCAGAGGTTGCCCAGGGAAGCTGTCCCATCCCCGGAAGTGTTCAAGGCCAGGCTTGACAGGGCTTGGAACAACCTGGGACAGTGGAAGGTGCTCCTGCTCATGTCAGGGGTTTGGAACAAGATTATCTACAGGGTCTCCTTCCAACCCAAACCATTCTACGACTCCCCTGTGTGCTGTCCCTGCAGCCCTTGGCAATTGTCTCTCTCCAGGTTTCCTGGGGCTCCTTCAGGCCCTGCAATGCCACACTGAGCTCAGCCCAAAGCTTCTCCTGTGCAGGTGAACAATCCCAGCTGTGCCAGCCTTTCCTCCCAGCAGAGCTGCTCCAGCCCTCTGCTCATCCTGGAGCCTCCTCTGGGCTCTCTCCAGCAGCTCCAGCTCCTCCCTGTGCTGGGAATTGCCCAGGGCTGGCCCAGCTCTGCAGGTGGGGCTCACCTGAGCAGGACAGATGGGCTGATGTCCCCACACCCACACTCAGTGTGGCAGTACATTCTAACAGGAGGCTGGAGATGAGCTTTCAAACCCCCAATGCTGCACATGGAAGGTAAACAAGAATTCCCATTTTCCAAACAAACTACTAAATTGGGGATTTATGCTACAAGACCTGACCAGCCACTCTCCCCTGTTGTGCTTTAACCCCTGAGTGAGTACAGTGTTGCTGCTGTGTTAGAAATTCTTTGTGTATTTACTGACCAAGTTACTCACTAGGGTCTAACAAATTTGGGATAAGAGCATCTACCTTCCCAATCCCAAACCCACTTTAAGGCACTGCAGGCTGGAACAGCTGCTGGGACAGGCAGGACTGCAGCTGCCATGAGGCACTGCAAAGCTGCATGTTCCTCTGAGAGCATCTGCTTCCAACAGGAAAGTAACAAATTCAGATGACTGTGGGCACAAGCAAATCACTGATGGGGAAGGGAAAGAGGGAGACTGGGGTTTCCATCATCACCTTTTAATACTGTACCTCACTTCCCTTTGGACTTAACCTTTGTTAGGTTCTTGCCCTTCTGGAGACCTAGGCCATGTTTTCAAGAGAAAAGCACTTTGTTAAAGGCAACTTGCTGGGATTTCTGTGAAATAGGAGCTGTACATTGAAGCCTGCTTGCATGCTCCTTTCAATGATTCTATTTATACAGGCCAGGGCAGCAACACAGACCCTCCAATTAGAATCTGTGATCCCAAAGATCACTATTTTGCAGTGAACACTCCAAAACCTTGCAAAAGCTTTTGGTAATTGCAATACTGTTAAATGAATGTGACTTGGGATTCCCTAACAAGTACCTCAGGTGCATTTTGATGGAATAAGCAACTTAGAAATAGTTTTTGCACCAACATTGCAGTGAATGCATTGAGAGAAAACAGTGAGGCAGAGTCAAATTACGGACAAAATGTCCAGGCCACAGCTGGAGGACTGCGTTACTCAGTGGGTGAGCAACTGGCCCACAGGTTGGGCACAAAGGGTGACAGTGACTGGGGTGACATCAGGCTGACACCAGCCACTAGCAGTGGGGTTCTGCAGGGCTCCATTCTCAGCCCAGTTCTCTTCAACATCTTCATTAACAACCCAGACACAGGACTCAAAGGGGTAATTAGTCTGCTGAGGACACTAAACTGGGAGGAGCTGTTGACTCCCTTGAGGGCAGAGAAGCCCTGCAGAAAAACCTCAACAAATCAGAGATTGGCAATCCCCAACCACGTGGAGTTTAACAAGGGAAGTGCTGGATTCTGCACCTGGCATGGGCAACCCTGGCTGTGTGATGGAGAGCAGCTGTGGAAGGGCCCTGGGGGTCCTGGTCCATGGCCAATGGAGCTGAGGCAGCAGTGCCCTGGCAGCCAGGAGGGACAGGAGGTGGGGAAGGGTCTGGAGGGCCCCACGAGGTCACTTGGGCAGTTCAGGCTGGAGCAGGCTGAGCTCAGAGCTCCTCCCGAGGGGCAGCGCAGGGACAGCTCCCAGCTCTGCTCTGGGCCAGGGACAGCACCCAGGGAGCGCCTGGGGCTGGGCCAGGGCAGGCTCAGCCTGGAGAGCAGGGAAAGGCTCTTCCCCAGAGGTGCTGGCACTGCCCAGGCTCCCCAGGGAATGGGCACGGCCCCGAGGCTGCCAGAGCTCCAGGAGCCTTTGGGCAGCGCTGCCAGGGATGGACAGGGTGGGCTTGCTGGGGCTGGGCAGGGCAGGGCTGGCACTGCAGCATCCCTGGGGGTTTATTCCCAGCTCAGGGTATTCTGGGATTCTATAAAATGAACTTTTCCCCAAGATAATTCATTAGATTCAGATAATGCCTCTTGTCCAACTCCTCTTTAGGTATGGACAGTGGGAACATCTCCCACAGGGTAAGTTTATTTACTTCCAAGTTAACACATCTCGCTTCTTTATTACCATTCCTCAGTCCTCCACAAAAGAACAAAACAAAAAATAAGCAAACAAAAAATAAAAATCACATCACCAAACAAAACCACCAACCAACCAAGAACCTACCAAAATGCCCCCTTGTCAGGCTGAAGTGCTGCTCGTACAGCACAAATCAAAAACTTGAAAATGCTTAAGGTACACAAACCACTGATCCAAAAACCCCAAAGCAATCCCAACTCCTGCAAGCAGAATCTCTGAAATGAACAATTTTCTGTGCTGCTCTGGAACTGTACTCACCCAGCACACTGCAAACACCTGTGTTTCAACTCCCAAAAACAAGAAAAGCAGTAATTACAGCCTTCATCACCTCACCAACCCTCCACAGTCAGAAATTTTACAGCAAGGGCCAGTCCCACAAGAGATGACACTCAGATTGGACATTTTAGCATTAAAAAATCTAGTATTTATTCAAGATCTGAGATTGACACATCAAAATCCCTTAACCTTTATGTAGTGGTTTTGGTTCTCCAATTCTAGAATTTCCCAAGGTTCCAATATAAGTACCTACATTTTAAAACAGCAAATCTTTTTCTGACTGAACAGTTCACCACACATCTGTTTTGTATTAAATGTTCTTTTGAAATAATCTTGAAAACCAGCCCAAAGCAGAAACTGCTTCTATCAGCATCAGCTTTGGTACTAAGAACAGTTCAGTGTAGATGTATATAAAATAATACAGAATTTTAAAATGTATACATATGGAAAATATTTATCTGTTTCAGCACTTGAAAGAAAGCACTTGAACTTTTCCCCATACCAATGCTTACCTATAACAACCAGCTCAATTTTTAAATGATTTCTTTCTCTGGCCACCTCTGGATGTAAAATCACAGCAGAGAAAATATTTAACCAAGTCACAGCAAACCCACAACTTGTCAGAGGAGCAGCTCCAAGAAGCACATTTTCATCTCTATCAAACCGATTTGATTTTAGGCACAGGCACAAGCTTCTTATCAAGATGAGATTTTGCCAGAGGGGTTTTATTACCTGGGTTGCACTGCAGCTCTGTCCCGAGAGCTCCGGAGAGCACTTCCTCTATTTTCTGCACTATCTGATCACTCTGACAACTCCCAGCAGCTCCAGAGGCTTCCGAGGGCCCGGCCTGCTCAGCTGGGATCGTGTCACCATTGGGCTGGCCTTCCACGTTTGTGCTAACCCAGAAAACAAAAAGAACCAAAAACATTTAATACAAGTGATTTGGAGTCTTTTTGGGGACATTTTTTGGCATTTACATACATTTATTATATGCAACTCTTCAGAGCAGTATATCCAGGCTCTTTCAGCCTCCTGAAAAAGCCGTGCTCTTAGGGAAATGTCTGACTTTGGATTAATTTTCGCTTATTCAGCCCGGCCACTCGGTGACTGCTGAGGTTGAGACGGAAGGGAAAAAAAAACATATTCTGGAATGTGCCACATCCCCCGTGCTCGTACGACCTTGCAAAGGTTTCCTCCACAAAATAAATACACACAATGCGCTCTCTTCCAGCTTTCCCTTGCTCTTAGCAAGGTTTTCCTTGTTTTACGACATAAACTCGGCAAATTAAGCCGTGAATCAGACAAAACGTACAAACGCCTATCCCGACGTGAGGACAGCACCGAAAGCGGGAGGAGAGCGGGTGGGCGCGTTCCCCCACCGTCTTCTCTCGGCCCCCGGGCCGTGTCTCCCTCAGGCCGCCCGCACGGCCGCGACCCCTCCGGCCCCGCCATGTTGCCGCCGACACGACCCTCAGGCCGCGGCCCGTCTCTCTCCGCCCCGCGCCCTTCCCCACCGCTCCCCACCGCCGCGTTACCCGCCGTGCTGCTGCTGCTGCTCCTCCTGGATCTCCCGGAATTTGCTGACCACAAAGGACCGAAGGATCTGCTCGATATTCGTCGCCATGACCCCCCCCCCTTCCTTCCTGCCCCGACGCGAGGCCTCCAGCATCCCACAGTGCACCGCGGCCCCGGGCGCGCGCTGACGCGCCCGCTGTAAGCCCCCTCGCGATTGGCTGCGTTCGCTGTAAGCCCTCTCGCCATTGGCCGAGGCGGCGTGCGGCTGCGAACGGCCGCTCTAGCGCGGCGCACGGGCCATAGAGCAGCGGCGGGTTCCGGCGGGGGGGAGGAAGGTCTCGTCTCCCCTCAGCCGCCGCCGCCATGTTGTGGCGCTCCTGCCGCCCCCCCCGCGTTCCGCGCCCGCCGCCGCCGCCACCGGCAAAGCCGCCCCGAGCGTGTCCCCGTCCCCCGGTGAAAGCATTAAACCAATCCCCGGCGCTCCGCGCCCACACCGCCGCCTGGCGCAGACCCCTTCCCCACACAGACACACCACCCCACCGCCGCCGCCGCCCCCGCTCGCGGCCCCTCTCGCGCCCCGTACGCCGGGTTCGAGCCCCCGC
>VWZP01005699.1:324942-387595 GCA_013396995.1 Dicaeum eximium | reverse complement strand
AAGTATATTTATAAATATTTAAGTAAAATATTTAAGTGTAAAGGATCATAAAATAAAGCAGTTCTGATGTGATTAGGCTTGTTAAGGCATCACCAAAATTCTTCAGCAGTGGAATAAATATGAGATCCCTGCATGTGCTATAAGTCATTGCAGTGGATATTGCATCTTCTAAGCAGAGATATTAAGGGTTTTTTAAAATATATATCTACACCTTTATAGATATAATTTTAAAGTGACGCCTAATATTCCTTACTTATGCATTTACAAATGTAAATGTAACATGAAAGTAAGATGTGAAATATAAATGAGATTTTAGAGAAATCAATCAAATACAGGATCCTCATGCATTATTGTTTACCCATTTCTAAAAATCTTAATGGAGAAATAAAGGTGAGGTTAGTTGTTTTAAGGAATAGCTGCTGATCAGGTAAGTAATATAACTTATTAATTAACTAAATAAAATAAAATTATATTGTAGTAAGTAGGAAATAAATTCAAACTTCAAGCATGGATTCACTAGTTTGCTGAAAAAAGAGTTTTCTTCTCTTTGCGTAGTGTAACTCTCAGAATTGTGCAAGACAATTATGAAGACAGTGCAAAGCCTATTCACCTTAACAAACAGCAAATAACTTTAGGTACAACTACTGATGGAAGCATTTTATAATAGTCAGCTAATTGCAGGTTATATTTCATGATTCCAAGAATGAAAAGGATCAATAAAGAGGGTAAAGGCTGATGATATTTAATAATAATGTTTTGCTAGGTTTGTTGCTGCTGTTGTTTTTTCTGAGATCATATCGCTGTTGAATTTATGTTTTAAATGTGTAATACTTGCTTAAGATGTGGAAAATTCTCTCTAATGAATAAAATAAGCAAATACAAAAATAATAATACGGAACATGCTTTATTCTGTCTGAAATTAAGTATTAGTAGGTACAACACATTACAGCACATTACTTTGTCAGAACTGACTTTGAAAGAGCAACTTATGTTATCTGATAATAGGAAAAATGTCCTCAGCAGAGAAGTGTGTGCTATCTCACAAACTTCCCCATAGAGAAGCAGTCAAACAATGTAAACCAGGCAAGAGGATGATGCTATCTGCAGCATATAAAACTTGTGTTATTCCAAAAGTTGTGCAAAATGTCTGATCACCACTAACATATGGCAAGTACCTACAACCTCTGAGTATCAGTGATTTTCTTCAGTGCTTTCTTGACTATGGAAACCATATTAAAAATTCATAAATTTTCATACATATTTATAAACATGTTATCTACTTCTCACAGTAATAGGTTAGACTGCAAAGGTACAAAAATAAACTTCACTGAACTTTCCTCACTTCAGTCTTTTCCAAATGAAAAGATGGCTAAAAACTCTAGTGTCAAGCGTATTGGACTGCACCAATATCTACAAAGCATTTTATTGCTTAAATATACTAAGATTTTCATTCATTGTAGAATGCACATTCTAGTATCCTTTGGTCTTTATACATGTTCAAGATGTTTCATACAAGAAGAAAAGAAAAGGTTAGAGAGATCAGGGCTATAGCCTGTGCCAACCACTTCTTTTTGGGACTGCAGAGCTTCCTTGATATGTTATAAAATAGTGTAATCACTAAACTAACATTACCAAACCATTTGTATGTAGCTGACTGTGTCAAATTTATAGAATATCACTGACATGATTTTTCTGGGTCCTTTCTTGTCTCTCTTGTGAGAGACATTCTTTCATATACATAAGAGGAATGGTTATTACTGCAGTCGATTTCTGTGGTTGGCTATCATTTTAAGCAGATGCTATTTAGTGCTGAAACAGCTATTAAAGGCATCCATGCATGTAAGTGTTTCTGTGGATCGATTAGCAAAAACTGCTCAGTCTACTGATGACTCGGTGACCTTTATTGTGAGCTTTTTCTCTTTTGCTTCTCTAACTAGTGTTTGGGCTACTTTCTTGGCTATGCTGAGAAATCCTAGAATTCACCAATTGGTGAACTTGATATCTGGTACCTCACTTTTACTGTTAGCATTTTACTGGTACCTACACATTGTAATGCTTCCAGAAACAAAACAAAACAACTACAAAGCAATACAACAACAGAAACCAATATAGACTGTATTTTCTTCTCATTCTACTGCAATAGAATGCATGAAAATAAATTATAAAATCTCTGTACAAAACCATCTTTGGCTGAATAGGTTATAAAGTCACATCTAATATCTTAGAGAATTTTCAAAATGTCCCGTCTAACAGAATTTTACTTAAAGTAATGTAACTTGAGAACAGAGTTACGGCTGTAGTAGAACAGTATAACAGTGGGAGTTTTTGATATGTGAAGGGACAGAATTTAAAAAAAGAGAATGATTAAGTGCTTTTGAAGGTCCCAGAACACATGTAGACCCACAGAATCTCTTGCTCTAGAACAGACCTTTAAGACCATTGAATCCAACCATGAACGCAGGACTACCAAGCCCACTAATAAATCATACCCCTAATCTATACTTCTTTGAAATATCACCAGGGATGGCAACTCAGCTACTTTCCTGTGCAGCCTGTTGCAAAACTTGACAACCCTTTTCATGAGAACATTTTTAATAACATTCAATCTAAACCTCCCCTGAGGCAATTTAAAGCCATTTTTACTCATGCTATAGCTTGTTGCTTGGGACAAGAACCAAGGTTCACCTCACTACAACCTCTTGTTAGGTAGTTGAAGAGAGCAATAGGATCTTCCCTTAGTCCACTTTTCTCCATGTTAAACAATCCTAATTCCCTCAGCTGCTTCTCACAGGACATGTACTCCAGACTCTTCACCACCCTCATTAAAGAAGTCCTTTTTCGATTCCATACATAAAATTCCCAGCAAAACCAGAGATGATATGTAAGCAATACAGAATAAGAAGGTATGGGGATACAGCTAGAAAGCAGGACCGAGAGTACTGCTCAGCTTACTGAGGCAGACATGCTAACTTTGGTAGGCTGCAAACCTTGGCAGCAGAAAGCAAAGCCCTGAAGGAGGAAGCAAAGATAACGGTGTGCTTGGGTGTGCTTGCTATGCTTTCTTGATGAGAAACGGTGCAAGACTGTGCGTGCTTGCGCGCGTTTGTGCAAAGCTATGATTAAGCAATGTCACAAGCAATGTCACTTGGAAATGTAAAATGTTTTGATTCTTGCTAATTTTAGCTATGGCTGAGAAGGTATATATGCTGAGCTCTGTAATCAATAAATTGGCTTCTTGCATACAGGCAATGGAGTCTCTTCAGTCGCCAACAAGAAGGTCCTATTGTTCTCTCACTCCTACTTACAAGACACTGGAATTGTTATCCTAGGTGGCTGCTGAATCGGTTTTTAATGAGCAGAAGAAAACAGAATGTGTAACATAACATAAAAGAGCATAACAAAAAGGCTTATTTTAAAATACTTTACATCTTGCAGTACAAAAATCTGTCTGGGTAGAAAGTGAATAAAGGTTTCTTTAATTGAAGAAAATCTAGCAGAAGATACGTCACAGATAAAATTTAATAGAATAACTCAGATAGCAATGGGGAAGCTATGTGAGATCTTTCTCATTCTTTTACTCTGATGCTGGTTCTTTTTTTTTTGTGAAACAATATTTATAATGGAAATATTATCTTGCTTTCACAAGAAAATAAAATTAACACTGTTTATAAAATAGACAAAATGTTAAGAATTAAAAAATAAACCCCCCCTAATATGTATTTACATTTTTTTGTCCTCAGATCTTCAAACTTACGTTAATATGTGTTAATTCTTAATTAGAGCTGTCAGTGAGTCTGTGTAAAACGAAGTGTTACATGTATGTTATCACATATCGTAGTATCACTTGGCTTGGGACCTCTATCATCATTTTGTGATAAAATTTAAACGTACTTGGTAAGATTTAACTCTGTATTTTCCTTTGTGACATGTTAATTTTGATGCTAATACAAGTAATGCAGCTTATTTTCTTGATGCTGTGCTTAGAATGGCCATTGAAAGAATCATCACTTCATCTAGCACACTGGGGTAGGGTTACTTTTCTTCACAGTGGCTGGTATGGGGCTGTTCTGGATTTGTGCTGAGCACAATGGATTGATAATACAGGGATGTTTTTGCTGTTGCTGAGCAGGGCTTGCATAGAGCCAAGGTCTTTTCTGCTTCTTGTACTGCCCCACTGACAAGGAAGTGGGGAGTGCTTGGGAGGCTGGGAGGAGGCACAGCCAGGACAGGTGACTCCAAATGACCAAAGGGATATTCCAGACTATGTGGCTTAATGTCAGTATATAAAATGGGGGCAAAAAGGAGGAAGAGGGGGACATTTGAAGTGATGGCATTTGTCTTCCCAAGTCATCATTATCTGTGATGGGGCCCTGCTCTCCTGGAGATGGCTGAACACCTGCCCACTCATGGGAAGCAGTGAATTAATTCCTTGTTTTGCTTTGCCTGTATGCATAGTGTTTGCTTTCCCTAAAAATCTGTCTTTATCTCAACCCATGGGTTTTCTATCTTTTACCCTTCTAGCTTTCTTCCTGATCCTGCTTCTGGGAGAGAGAGTGAGCAGCCTTGCGGGGCTTGATGGCTGGCTGGGGTTGAACCATGATATCTAGCAAGAAAAATCCACATGTGGCTTTACCAAGTTTTACTCCTCTGAGCCCTGTGCATGTGTCTTTTGAAACACTCTAGTAACATAAACACCCACAAAATATCTCTTAACCAACAAAAGATCCACAAATTCCTTTCTTTCAGCTTTCTACAGACTGGCTGTATTTTTAATCCTTCAATTTGACCAGTTTGTTTTGATATCATTTCGTTGCCATTGCTGTAGAAGTCGTCTTGAATTTTTTGAATGTCAAAAGAAGAAAATTCGAAATAGTTAAAAATTTTCCCAATTTTTTTCTCCTAGTTCTATGGAGAAGAGGCAGTAGTAATTGCAGAGGCCAGTGGCATCTATGAGGGATAGATGTAATAATCAGGATAGAAATTAGTTTGCCTTGAAATAGAGTAAGTTTGCTAAGATGACATCACTAAAACTAGTAAGTATATCATAACACTGTTATGACACAGGAAGATGTAATTTTACATAAGTACATGATCAGCACAGGGGCAAATAAATTGTATTGAGTAGATTCAATGGTAATAAATTTCTTACTGTAGAACTCTGTCCCTGAAATATGGTCTTATTAGAGACTGAAAAACCTCAGAATTTCTCACAGTGTATTTTGATATGATTTATGTATTGCATCTATATGAGACTTTAAGAACAAAGAATCCAAGAGGTTCATGGGTTGGGGGGTGGGGCAGGGGATGAGCAGGAGTGAAAAGAATGGAATTTTTCCACTCCATAAGTCTAGAATATTTTACATATTTTGCATGGTTTTATTGAGTTCTTCCAAGGCTTCTTAGCTTTAGCAAATATAAGCTAAGAAATAAGTGACATTATTTCAGCTATCATTATTTTCAGGATTCCACTCCCTTTCACACCACTAACTGCACTATTAAACAAGGTTGGATTTCACATTATTGCCTTTTTTATCAATATGTGAGTAAAATAAAAGTATATAGTACTGAAAACCAGCTGATGGATGCAGCAGTTTTGTCTGTAGTGGAATACTGACTTGCCATATGGTTAGGTGGAAAGTGAATATAAGTAGTACCTTCCTTCTGAAATCACTGATAGGAGCAAAAAAAGTATCTATGTCACATGCTGCCTGCTACAAACATGATAAATAAGAGGCTTCTGGCTCCGTCTTTTGCATACAAAGACAGATTCATGATCCCATTAACTATCTGTACTTTGAAACAAAAACAAACAAATAAAAAAAAGAAGCTGCAGCTGTTAGTTCTCATTTTTAAAGAACACAGAAGAATTACATAAAAGTAGCTAGATGATGCTATTGGCAAAAACATGAACTACTTTATTTTTCACCTTTTCTTTTCTGTGTTTTGAGAGCAGGATGAAAGACTGAAACAGAATAAGTGTATGCTATATCAGATTATGTCTTGAAATTGAAAGTATTCCACAGCTGATAAATTAAGGTAACACTTCAGCATTTTTAAATTGTCATCTTAATGCGCTTTTGGGAAAGAGTGTGGTGGTTTTTCTTAACATGCCAATTGCAGACATCAAATGTTTGTCACACGGTGCTGAACATGAAATAAAGGTCATCTGCTTAATTTCAGAAAAAATAAGTTAAAAAAAAACCCAAGAAAATACACTACTATGATCTTGGTTAACAAAAAAAGCAAAACAACGTAAATGCACTATCACTGTCTTGAACATTATGTTTAATTTCACTGTCTTCAATACCAGGGAAACAGGTCACTTTTTCTGCATGTTATAGAATTTTCAAACTGCATATAAAATTTGCAGTCACTAAGGATAGGGAATATATATATGTATCTTCAATTTTGTATTTTAAAAAATTAAATTTAAAGCTTAGGTGTGTTTTTTGTGTTTGTTTGTTTCTTTGTTTGAATCAAGAGGTTATATTGAAGTTCACCAGCTCTTAAGTTTTACTGGAAAACATGGTGAGATCCATTTTGTGAATACTAGTCAACTCTACTTTTTCTCCTTACAACAGGAAAACAAAACCAAAATTTTATCCCTCTGTAGGTCACTATTTGTTTAGTTTTCTTTTTGTTTAATAAAAGAGATTGAATTTAGTTAAAAATTATCAAGATGTGTGTGCCTACAATCTTAACAGAAGTATTTTTATTTTTTCATATTATTTCAGTGTCTTCCAAGAAACACAAAAAAAAGGTATTTTTTAATAATTCAGATAATGAATCAAAGAAACTCCCTATTGCAGGGGTTTTCTATACACAGATATAGAATCAAAACTGACATCTCACCAATTGTGGGTATTTCACTACCTCTGACTTTCTACTGTGGATAAAGACAAGGCTATACAGTTTCTGCTTTCAGCATTTCTGCTTCAAAATATCCAGTGAATAGAAATCATAAGAAAAAGGATGTGAAAGAATTTTAATCAATAGCCGGACAGCAGTCAGACCCTCCAACAATCATGCATGGAAGGAAAGTTTTGAAGTTAGAGAATATGTTTTTTAAGGAAAACATAAGATATTCATATGCTTCTTTTAACCAGAACATTAAAAGCCCAATATATTAGGAAATTTTTCCGAATACTTACAATAATGCAAGCATTTGTTTCATAGATTTGATCAATAATAGCATGTTCAGGTTACTTTCATATTTTTGTTTAAATTCAGGAGTGTTTTTAACATATATATGTGCAAAAAAGTTTGTTTATGAATAGTGATCAGGTCATGTCTTTTTTTGCCAAACACTTTACATTATCACTTCAGCTGAATCAGTGTTCAGTGGGTGTAAACTCCCAATGACTTTACAGTCGAGGCAAACATTATGACAAGTAACTGCATAATAAATCTGCTTAGAGAAGCATTCATATTTACCATCATATCACAAGAAACAACCTTCTTTTTAGATGAACTTTTGCCCTTTCCATAGCTCCCTCATGACCTTAAAATGTCATTACAAGATTGTCCACACTGTGTGTTTAATTTATCACAATGACATCTGGCACAGAGTTTGCTCAAAGCAGCACCCCATGTTGCACAATGAGCTCAATAACAGCATACACTTCTATGTTTTGTTTTCCTCTCTCCTCTTCACCTGTCAGGGAGCAAAATAAATTTCTTTGGTTGCATTAATTGTATGTGCACATGTACACACTTGTACATGTAATCCTATTTTGTGAGGAGTTCCACCTAAAAGACTGCTTCTATTGTTCTTTCTCTTTGACTAGTAATAGTGGTTTGCATGCAGCAGGGTATAGGCAGAGAAAAGTATCCAGGCAGTCTAGAAGAGGAAAGAAAATGACAGTTTTCATATGTCGAGATAGATTGGTTTGGAAAAAGCACAGATTATATATCTAGTCTGTTATATTTTTGTATCCTTATTCTGGGGTGGATGTCTTCATTCAGCTCCACTCAATGGGTCAACAGGTTAAGTTCTAACAATGATATCATGTGTATGTGATACATGTGCAATTAGGACACGTACAATTGTGATACACCGACAACTAGCCTTTTCATGGAGACCAGCCTAAGTGCCACAACACTAAACACAAGCACCGTTTTCATTATCTTTTTCTTCTCCTGTCCTCTTCAAATATTTCTGTACCTTAAATCGTAATGAACTTTTGATTTCATAATGGAAAATTTTAAACACCCCGCACCCCCAGCCAAAACCTCGTGGTATCGCTGCACTTCCCAAGAGAAAGCTCCTCAGCCAAGGGACAGGAGCAAACTGCATCCTCCCCTCTCCTCCTCCTCCCAGCCACATCCTTTGCCTCTTAGCTATTGTCATCACCATCTCTTAGGCAACAAAGGGAGAAAATTTCCTGAGAGAAAGGGGCAAAAAAAGGAAAAAATCCAAACCTCTAACATGAGTGTAACTTCCAGGGAAGGCTAAATATAATACAGCTGATCTTTGTGCGAATCCCACCAAAGTTCCAGGTTAAATCCCTGTGTGGGATGTTTACTTTGGAGTTGAACTTGATGACTCTTGTGGGTCTCTTCCAACTGTTTCTTAACTCAAATATAAAGATGAAATCATCTTCATGTGTTGATATGAGCAACTATAAAGCTGGCTTGATTAGAAGGGAAAAATTACTGAGCAGAAGAAATTGTCTGCCAAAAAATACTAACACAGAGTGGCCTTCCAGACTGAACTAGAAAACTTGAGGGCTTGACCTGTGTACCAGAAATGGAAAATTGTAACTGTCCTCATTGAACTTCATCCAGGGTACACAGGAACCAGAAATATTCTGAGATACCATCAATGAGTACAAAATGAAGGGATTGTAATGGCAACTTGGTGTCCAGAAAACTCCCTGAAAAAATAAAATTGCTCTGAAAGATCAGAAAATATCATAACCTATTGGATGCTATCAGGTGAAAAATAGAAATTAGTAATATCTATTGGTTGCTTGAAGTAGGATGACTTATATCTCTATATTGTAAAAGTCACTTAATTCTTGCCTAAATGGACCCTCTTTCTTCCTCAGAGTACGTTTTGGGTTGATTTCCACATGAGCCTTCTGCAAGATCTTAGACGCTCAATCCAGACTGCTTCACAGAAAATTTTTGAAGTGAGACTCTGCCCCTGATCAGTTTGTCTTGTCCTCCCCCCATTTCTGGATTGTTTGAGTCCTTCTGAAAAGTGTCTGATTTGCTTCATTTGCTATATTACTATTATATCTATAATACCTATTTGCTGTATAAAAGCAGAGAAAATGGATTCAGGAACAAGAAGTGGCTCTAACACCTACTGTCATATAAAATCTTACATCTAGACCTTTGAAATTTCTTGCTTTCCAGAAGAGTCTGGACACATCTCATGTCTCTGCTGAGAGTTAGACTTTTGACTGTATTGAATTCTGAACCCTGTCTGGCAATTTTAAATGT
The DNA here is from genome assembly GCA_013396995.1 of Dicaeum eximium. Lineage (NCBI taxonomy): Eukaryota > Metazoa > Chordata > Aves > Passeriformes > Dicaeidae > Dicaeum > Dicaeum eximium. Next base: position 378,145 of record VWZP01005699.1, on the reverse strand, counting down.
TATTTGTCCTTTTCCTACTATCATCTGTTAAAAATTGTAAGACTGACTTCAGTCCCTTTTTGTATGCACTGCCTAAAGCTACTTGGATACATTTTACAACTTCAGCTTCCTTAACATCATGTGCAATGAGTTCCCAATTGAATTGCATTTTATTTAAAGAAACCATCTGTAAAAAAAAAAAAAAGATACAAATAAAGATTATTTAAAGAGTATTTTATTCACTTTCCCATCCTCCATGTGTTTATGTAGATTTCTATCATAATTTCTTCAGTTATCTTGTTTTTACCTTGAATAGCGTAATGTATTTATTCTCTCATTAGTTTATATAGAAATTATTTTGATCATTCTCTGTATGTTTTTATAAAAAGGACAGGGAAGGAACAGAATCACATGGAATATGATAATCAGATTTACCATCAGGTATTTAAATTGCATAACTGTGTTTTCATTCTGTCTATATTTACTTTGAAATAAAGGACAATGTTTGATTTGCCTTTGCCTGTTTACCTGTGACTGGAGCCACTGGAACCAACAAAGTTTATTCCAAGTGTTGTCCTGTGTGTTGCTATAGCTACTTGTTTTCTTAGTAATCATAAACTTAATGGATAATCTATCTAGGTGCTAAGCACTGTGGTCTGATCTGGAAAACTAACTGCAAACTCCAAAATAAATTTAAGTATTTAATTGGATTACAATTTGTTTCCAGCAGAATTGAAGAGACAATGCATTAACTGTAGACATTTTTTATTTACGCACAAATTACCAGACTATAAATAACCTCAACATTCTCTATGTTTTGTGTTGAAAATGTTCTTACTTTTTTCCCCAGTATCTTTGCAAAAGCCTACTAGGAGCTCCATTAGAGACTAACTTGGTCATTCATACAAGTCTTTTCTGATACATATCTAACAGCTATCACACTGACAAAATATGCTCTTTGAAGAACTTTGATTCTGTGAGACACTGCATACCCTTTACTGAGCATTTGCCAGGTTTAGGTGGTTCTACATCTAACAGGAAGCCTACTTATCTACCAAACTTCTCAAATGTAAATGTATTCTGTTCTGAGATAATCTGATTTTCATTTTCTGAGAGAAAGTACTGGTTTAAAATAAGACAGTATATTTTTGGAAATCTGGAAATATGATGGAATTCTATGATTTCACTTAAAATTATGCCACGTGCACTTGAAATCTATTAATGATTATTGTCTAAAAGGCTGAAGCTTTCCACCAAGTAGAAGTAAGTGCATCCTTAAAAGAAAAAAAAACAAAACAAAAAACAGAGGAGAGACACATGCTGTTAAAGATTTATGTGGTTTAACCAGAATAACAATAATTCACAATTAACTTTTTATTGAGACTACATTCATTTGGAACAATTAAAAAAAATTAGGAACTAGTATCAGTCTGAGCCAGGTTTCATTTTGGTTCTCTAAAGGGTAGATGGACAAAAGTGTTTTTTCTTTATGGTTTTACATATCTAGTGACTTTTCTATGACTCATACAGTCAGAAAAATAGTAACTTCTGTATATTGTCAAGTCACCTTGCAGTTCATCTCAATGAAGGAAAACTAAGCACATAAGCCAAGCATTTTAATAAAATTTTGGTAAAACCCCATAAAAGATATAAAACAACATTTCCAATGTTTCCATTTTAACCTAGTAAAAAATGCATTGTATTTTGAGTATTCTATGTCAAAATTTCAGGTCCTGTGATCAAAGTATTGAGTTCTACACAGCCTTCTCAGCCATAATCAAACTTTTATTCTGATACCTGTTTAAATCTGTGTTGCCTCTCCAACAACTTAGATAAAACAAATGTGTTGTCTCTAAAAGAGTGTGCTCTGCCTAAATATATTTATCAAGTATAGTGTCTCAAGAATTTGAAAAGTTGCTTTGATTTCCAGATCTGTACTCATAGGATGTCATATTATAGTTGCACCTGTGGTCAGTGATCCACATATATCATTACATATTAGGATATCTACTGAAAAATTGGTAAGGGAGGATTATTCCAAGCATATTTCTGTAGAATCCTGGATTCTCTTAGCTATTTCAAGACACTGAATAGTGAGAGAAAAAAAGATCTGAAGCCATAGTTGAGTTTGGTCATTATTAAATTGATTTCAAAAACCTTGCAATTACCACATTTCAGGGTTTAATGATCTGGAAGCTATAAACTAAACACACTGCCTAATTTATTTATTTACCAGGTCATTTACTAAACTTATCTTTTTAAATTAGTCTTTATTGGGCTCACATTCCCAGTACTAAACATTTTGTCCAATATATAATCTGCCATGTTAATTTCAAATTAATATTCTTCCAGTGCAGTCTGTTTATAATTATCCTTTAGTTCTGCACTTAAGAAAATATGACTTGGGACCTTCCACTGCCATCCTAACACTGATGCCTTGTGAAAGCTGACCTAGAACGGAGACTAGACGGAGCTAAAGTATAAAGTAGTCTCACACTTTTATAAGTTCTGGTCCATTAGCATGTTGGAGTTAGTCTCATTACAGCTTTAGGTTATGAAATCCCATGCTCCTTGTTTTTCTCTCTTCAGTCTACTGTTGTTTATGCTCTTGGGCCTGAACCTTGGATCATTTGTCCTTGGTCCCTAGCTAGAGAAGGAATTGTTTTGTCTACCTACTCTGTGAAGAGAGCTTACTATCTCCTAACATGAAGCCCAGATCCACTCACTAAAGCAGTACAGAATCTGAAAAATATAAAAGCTAAAACCTGAGTCATCATTTCCTGAGGCATCAACACAAGTGGGTAATAAAAATAATAATGTATTTTCCTAAGAAAATACGTGAAGTTCCTAATATTTTGCTTTCATGTGGCTTTCTTACATTTGAGCCTACAATAAAATTCTTCTTTTAACACAGCTATCAAGTTTTTTAAAAAAGATAACATTTACTTATCCATTCTACAATTTTAAAATTCAGAATTGATACCTCCCTGCAATTTTTTTATTTCTAAGTGTTTGAGTACTCATGCAATACACAGAAATGCCTTCAAGAAGATTTTTAAGATTTAAGAATTTTTAAAGGCTGTGAGAGTTTGAACATTCAGGTTGTCCCTCAAAGACCATGGAAGAAAGCCTCTCCTCAGCTTAATTTACCACAATTTAACTTCCTTAAAATGCAGAGAAATAGTGATTACTCAAAGCTTCTCAAAATGTTCTGAAATTCCGAATGTTGATATAATTCCTGAATTTTAGTTTAGGGCAAAATTACACGATAAATATACTTCATCGCATTGTTCTGCAGTTTACCATTAGGAAATCACTTAAATGTAGACCAAATATAATATTATAGTTATAAGCAGACATTTTTGTTTGAGTCCATATCAGAGATTGAAATAGTTCATGCCTTAAACATTGATATAAATTTTTTCTTAATATAGTAAAACTGTGTAAAAGGGCCATCAAAGCCCACGGCTCCCTAAAGAATGCCTGAATGGAACTTTGGACTGAAAGTCAAACTCCTGAGATTAGACAAGGGGAAACCCATTCTTCTAGCATCTCAGGCCTGCGGAGAAGTAAACAAGTAAACAGGGAAAAGAATGCAAGCCAAACCCAGCAGCCGTGTTAAGAATTATTGCTTTGGGGTGGGGGAGGCTGTAGCCCACAGACCCATTTGCTGGAAGCAGATATGCACAGATTTCCCCCCAAAAGAGGTGAGGGGATGAAGTCTTGGTGTGTTGCAACCTCTGCTCGGGAGCAGTGAACCCATCCTTCCTTATACAAACTGGCTATGGAACCCCCAACCCTGGGAAGGCCACATCCATGGTTCATTCATGTGAGAGGCAGCTGAGGGGGTGCCTTAATCCATCCAAGCCCCCCCCCAAGTGCCCCCAGGGTCATTCCTAAGGCCTTGCACCACAGGGCTGCATGTGATGCAATAAACCCAGAGTCTGCTGTAAGAGTGGATTCTGTGTTTCTTAGGGGGACCATCACCACCAAGAAGAGCAGCTGGAGAGGATCAACAGAACATGGCTGGGATCCATGGATGGGGATATTTTCTTTATTCTGTCTCTGTCACTCTCTTTCTTTTGTCCTCCCCACCTATTTTCTATTTCTTTCTCTGTTTCTCTCTCTCTTCTCATATTTACTATCAAGTAAAACCCATACAATTGACTTTGGCATATGGTCTTATTTGCACCTTAATTTGGACAGAGCCATTTCTAACAGCTTTAATAACCAGATCATGACAGCCCACAAATACATTTTTCATACAACTAAAGCTGGGCCCTGCAGCCCTTTATGAAGCAGAAATCTTGGTCATATCATGCTATGTCATGTGAGATGGTTGCAGAAATTTTTTAAGATTACAGAAATATTCTACACCAAAAGAAATTTTCTTTTTGTTATGCTTTTCAGTGCTAAAAAATCTGTAGTAAGATATATGATATATGTATGTAAGATATATGTAATAATATGGTAAATCATAGTGTCATATGCAAAGCTAAAAGAAAACATATGCAACAACAACTGATAATTCATTAAAATTCTTTAATTATAGTCAACCCTACTAGATTTGTATTTAGGAAAAAAAATTTCAAAACTACTATGAATGTAATAGAAAGTTGCTTGGTTTCATATTTTTGTGGGGAATTTAAAAAAAAAACAAGCATAGAAACAAAATCAGAGATATATGTTTGGGTTAATAAAATACAAGCAGAAACATGCTATGACTAAAATAATAAATATTAGTCCTAAGCATTCAAGCCATTAAGGATGAGTGTGAGCATATTATTAACTACAGTCGAATGTATGCATAAACAAAAATACTGAGCATATGACGTCAAATTCCCTTTTAAAAATGGGAGAGATAGAGTGGACTGACACTTTAAAAAGTATGGGTGCCTAATGATGTTTTTTTAATAAAAACTGTAAACATCTTGACACCTAAGTTCCATTTGCTTTATAGTGATGGAGATGAATAAATCATTGTCAGAACTTTTGTGCCATGATTTTATGGAAGATATCTTAAATATAGACAAATGAAAAATGCATGTGTGTAGGTGAATATAAATAAATTTCAGAATTATGGCTTCCTTTTCTCTTTCACTTTTGTTCTCTCTAAATTAATTTTTTAGTTTCATTTTCTAACATAGGTAATGCAGTCATTTAACACAGTTAAACACATTTGCTTAACACAATCCAATGGAAGAAAGGAGTGCAAAATTGCAGTACAGGTTCCAGAAGCAGGCTTGAATGCAAAGAACACAGCTACATTGAAGGAAAATTTCTTGTGAATTTAAATACTAAATTAATGTCATTTTAAAACTAAAAAGAAACCTGAACATAAATCATGGAGTCAATTAAAACATGCGTTAACTGATTTACAGACAGAATCATAACTGCAAGTCTGGTTCTCAAAATGATTTCTGTATGAATAGCAATTTTCAAGTATTTTTCAATGGTCTGCATACTACACATAATTTTGATAAAAAACCCTCCAACTTTCTGAGCTTTCTTTACAAAAAAGAGAATGCGTAATTTGTATATATAGATACCTAAATCAGTTTATTCTGTATATAAAATCAATAGCATTTAGTAACTGTGTTTCAGCCCAGTTCAGCTTTTCCTTTTTTGATTTTCCCTAAGCAGTATTAAGCAAATTCTTTCTGTCAGCTCAATATATTTACTTCTATATTAAAAGACCTGACTGTTGTAAAATAAGTGGAAAAGAAATACTAAGTCAACAATGTGGTTTGAAATGCATGAATGATGAAAGCAAAAGGTTCCACTCTAACAGTCACATCTCCCAGTGTGCATGAAAAAATAGTACAAATATGGGTAAAGATTAACTCAGCCTGTATCCTGTAGGTGTATTCTGGCTTTATCCAATTGAATTCTAATTCAATATTAAACGCATCAAAACAAGTTTAAATCCTTTAATCTTTTTTCATTCTTCAAAACACATTGAAACTTTGAAGACATATAGCTCGCAAATTAATTAGAAAAGGATCAATAAAATCTGTTTAATTTTTGTGTGCATGTTTGCTTTCAGAAACTAGTATTCTGTAGACAGTTGCCCTACATGCAAAAAAAAGAAATTTTGCTGTTCCCCATGCTATAGAATGGAAAAAAGAGTAAGGGGGGCAGAGAGAAACAGCAATGTACTCACCATTCTTTGGCTTCTAGACACATGGGTTATTTTCAACTTTGCCCTCTCTCAGCCATCAAAGACAGTCACAATTGTCTTCATTTTAGGACGTTCAGTGTTCTGAACTTCAGAAACTCAGGCCACATTATTTAGCTAGGCACAGATTCAGTGAAGTGTTTGATTGTAAACATCCAAACTAGATTATAGAATCAATAAAACTGAAATAATCTATCTTGTATCCAATATCTCAAACTTTTTTCACTTATTATTTCAGGAAGGGCTGGAGAGGACAGATTTGTCAAAAACAAAACCTGTTTAGGAGACAAGAATTAAAGAATATTCTTCCTCAAGTTAAAACAATGAAATTAAAACTGAAAACAATGCATATGAAACTATGGCAAGTTAAAATAAATATTCTAGATTTCTATACAATTTTGTTCCCACTGCAAGTGATCCAGCTAAATTTATTCTTTGTATTCTTTAAGGTACATTTTAAAAGTGTAACATTAAACTTTAAAACATTAAATGCCTGCAAAAGTAACTACATGTAAAGCCTATTGTCTTTGATTTTTTCCCCCCTGAATATCTCAATACTATTTTTCCTAGAACTGATTCCTATGTCTCTCTCTTACAATGTGTACAAATCATGTGAGGTTTTCACATCACTACAAGCTCTGTAAGGTACTTCAATAATACCTTATTATATATATATTTAAAAAATAGGAATGCTCTCATTCAAATTGTTTTCTAGATGGTCTAGGTACCATGTTGCCTGTTGAACATAAGATTTACATATAAGTCATTTTTCAAAAATCCAGTACCTTCCAATTCAGACATTAGGATCTGTTTTAGGAACAGTTCTGAGATGGATAAAATTACAAATATAGAAGTGGTGTTGATACCATCCATATTATAAAAGAGAGGACTAATAGCAAATCAAATTAGCCTAGAAATTATTGCCAACTGGTTGTCAAGATACATCAACTTATAAGCAAAAAAAATTTTCAGAAGATCTTGTATATATTGCCTAACTGGTGGCCATTAACAAGATATTAACTCAGTGATATTACATTTACTTCTAGACTGGGAAATGTCAAAATAAATCACAGATGCTTTTTAATCCTAAAGAAACACAATACAAAATTATTTTATCCATTTAAGGAACAGAGAAACAGCCAAAGAGATTGAAAATAACTTTCCTATATTAACTGGTAATCCATTCTCCATAACAGGAATCAAGAACAATTGCAGGTAAGTTTCTGTCCTGTAAATTACACAGTGAACACAATGCTGCACTATCAAAGAAAAAAGGCCTGTTCTGACAGCATTTTTTATAACAAACATCCTGGAAGCAATAATTTTCCTCTTTAGCTATCTTTAGACATAAACAGTAGACCCAAACATAAAGTTCAGCTTCTTCTACAGACTTTAGCAGTCTTTGATTGCTGATGCACGAGCTTTGCTCATTATAAATTAAAAAAGGGAGGCAGATTTCTACCTGAAGAAGCATGTCTGTCAAATGTGTGGTTAGCATGGCGTTTTTCATAAAGTTCTGCTATGGATGGCTAACATGCTGATTAATGGATTTTGAGAACGAGTTTGCAGTTTTGAAGGATAAGTACTCTTTCCAATTTAGCATTCAAAAAATTGTAAAGATTTTTTCATCCTACAAATATATGCACATTCATTTAGAGTTGGTATATTAATATATTAATAAATGACAACTGCTACAGAAGGTAGTCTAGCATTAAATTAAATAAATTTCATGAGCCACTCACTCAAAATGTATTATCTTTTATATATATTATGCATGTAAATATAATGGCATAAATGACAATCTTAAAGTCCTATGCAAAACCAAAAGCATATTTGTCCGATCAGTTGAAATACGCTTGAATTATTTTTTAAAAAGTACTATTTGATGTATTTGTTCTATCAGTTAAAATTCTAAAAAAAAAACCAAAAACCAGAGTTAAGGCTGCTCAACTATCCATCCAAAATTATCAGCAAAGGATAATTTATTGCAAGTTATAGGACCGATAACAGAAAACAAATCTGGATGTGAATATTTAAGATGTTCCTTGCTCTAGGAAAGTAATAATTATGTCCTCCCTTTAATTTCTTTTTATTTTTTTTTTCCACAGGTCCTAAATGATGAAGATACTACAACCTGCCCAGGATATATTCATTATTGAAGCTATATTTATGGTCCAATAGAAATCTCACGTGTAAACTTATTACATCTTTTAGCCACCGTGTGTGGATATTCTCAGTCTCTGGTAACAGAGAGAAACAGATATTCTCTCAGGCTCATCCTGGGAAAGCTCAGAGAAAGAATTAAAACAATTATTATCTCATCCTCTGCACCTGCTGTTTATAGAAAGATGCTTGCAAGTAGGTGGTGCTCCTTTGACCAATGGTGTGAGAAGTGCTGCTGAAGACCAATCAGGTCTTAGCTCCACCATGCTGTCTATAAGAAGTGTGATTTTCTGTTAATAAACTTTGCCTTCAGAAATCATGGAGTCGACATGTTGCCTTCTTTCCTGTCCCCTATCTCACAGGGACAATTGGTGACAACCGTGGACAGGAAAAAGCAGATTATTCTTTTTGAAGCAGGCTACCTGTTTTTGGAGAGTGTTATCAGTTCCTAACTAGCCCTTCTCTTAGATAACATATCTCCAGGTGTTTCAATCTGTTTTTGTTAATTAAGTTTTCAAGAGTTTTAGTCTTCTTTGAAGAGTTTTAGTCTTCTGGAGTTCTAGTCTTCTTCATGTGCTTTTCTTAGCTTTGCACAGATCTCACCCTTTTCCTAAAGGTCAGTTTCCAGAGCTTATCTATGAAGAGTTTCCAGGAGTTTATCCATGAAGACAGTTATTCCTCACCATGTGTTTCTGGAACTCTTTATTTATAAATGTAGTTTTTAAAATGTGTATAGGCTAAATTCAATATTTGCTACTGTATTCATAAACACGTAAAACGTGTAACAACTTTTTATTTTTTTTTAATTTTTAGGTAACTGAGTAAGACTGTTTGATCTATGGCAACTCACAGGGAATGTCACTTCATACCTCCTTTAAACGTAAGCTGATAATAGCTATTCTTTTACTAAGGTTACCTGAACAGATTTACAACTGTCTTGTGAACCTTTCACTTAGACCTCCGTGCCTCCCCACCTGACTAGTGGAAACATCATACGAGACAATGACAAAAGTCTTAGTTGGGTAATGATACTGACATATATATCTTCTTCTTAGTTTTGTTAGCCTGTTCTAGAAGAAAATGAAATTGTTTTGATATAATATGGCTAGAATAAATTCAAGTTGGCTATTTCTCTTCTACTTTTTTTCCCTCCATATGTGAAAATACAATTAATTTTATTATCTGTTCCCAGGTTTCTCTGAAAACTGAAGTTATTGTTGAATGTCTATAATTCTTCAGCTGCTTCTTCTGAAAGCCTGAAAATATATTCAACATTTTTCAGTCTTCTGGAACCTGGTCTCTTCTCCGGATGTTCTCAAAGATAAGTCTTAATGAATGCATAAATATGTCAAATATTTGAAAAAGCCTAGTTTTTTCAAGTAGTCTTCAATTGTTCCTTACCCACTGAACTGCACCCTGAACTCTTCTTCAAACTTATCTCATACAGCAATCCCTGCAGTGGACTTTAAGGAGGACAAAGATACTGAACAATTATGCTTTCTCATTGTTATTTGTTAACAGCATTTTGATTCATTCAAGAATTAATAATCTCCTTAATTTTTCTCCTCCTACTAATGCATCTACAGTTTAATTGCTCTTAAATTATGATAATTTTTTTTAAACTGGTTTAGTCTTATACCTACTATTGATTTACCAAATCCTTCAAATGAAGAGCCTGAAAATTTTGAGTAGCTGTAATAATAGAAAATAGTGAAACCATTTTGATAAGAAATCATTGCTCATCAAGAGAACATTTCAAGACAGGAGAAAATGGCAGGTCAAGGCTTTTTCCTCAATTTTAATGGTGTCTGTGCTTCAGGCACTTCAAGTAAGCCTGCAGAGGAACCATAGGAGAGTGAATCTGAAAGAACTTGGAAAGAAGTACTTTCAAGAACCTACTGCTCACAGCTGGAGATTAATTTCTTCTTGCCCACTGTTCCTAAACTGAAAATCACCTCTTCTCACTACTGGGAACACCTCAGTAACTTTTACTGTTTTGAAGTAGGAGCAAAGTCTTTGGGAACGCAGAATAGCAAGCCTGCATATATGATCCAATATTTACTGTGAGACCACAGAGAATTTGCTTGCATAACATATAATACTTGATACTCTTCCATAAATGGAGAAAATTCGTGATCTGAAAATATGAGCCAATGCAACAAAACACACATAAATTGACAAAGTATTTATTTACCTGGAAGAGCTGTAGTAGCTGAAGTTTCCTACCAGCTATACACTTTATTACAATAATAAAAACAAATTCTGTTCTCTTCTATATTTCCATGTAAATATACAACCTAAAATCATAATGGAAGTTAATTTGAATTATAGTAATTAATGTTCTTTTTCTCAATATTTATGTATTTTTTTAATAGTGTAAATTAGGAAATTGCTTATTTCCATCCTGAGAAAATATGCAGTCACAATAATGGTTTTATTAATTAGTTGTGATTAAAAAAACGCATAAGCAAACATCCAAACAAGTATTTATTTTATGTCTGTTCTAGGACTACTATGTTGTATTTACTGACTATACAGAAATTGAGGCAATCAGATTTGTTACACAGAAATGTGTTAAAAAACTATAGCAATTAATTTTTCTAGCACTATTATACAGAACAAGTGACTTTTCCCCTTGCAGTCCTTTTATAAAAAACACATTTCAAAGTATATATTTCATTATTAGCTAGGATATTAACATCCTACCATAATACAATTGCAAATAAAATTCTTTAAAAATCCTAGGTAGAAGTTAGAATGCATCCTGTTCAATGCATCTGTACATTTTTTTTGGTCACGCACCAAGTAATTTTTATTGAACCATCACACACTAATTATTGCAACACAGAAAAGAAAATCACTTGATGCTTTCTAAGAACTTTAATAATAATGTGTGTAAAGAGAGCGACAACACAAATGACCACATAAAAACCTGAGGCCTCAGCAATGTATCTTCGATGTGGTACAAAGGTAATAAAACCATATGCTAATACAAACTAATCATAATATAGGTAGCCTTCAAACTGGAATGCAATGGTACAGGTTGAATGACAGATTTTAGCACTGGCTCAATAGAAATCAAACAATTTTTCAGTTGAAAATATGGAAATTTAACAGTATATGAAGCATGGTAATAGCTCAACATTTACAGAAGGAAATAGCAACATGAAGGGAAAAATCCTCAGCATGATTTTTTATTTATATGTTAATTGATGTGTCAAACATTTCTTATCAAGGGAAAGGCAAGGATTAGTTAGTGTTTGTGAAGTCAAAACTGCTTAGAATCAATTCGCTCATCATTCAGAACTGTCAGGTACCACTGTCCTTGGAAATTTGTTTACATTCAGTTTTTTCTTTCGAAGTTACAAATATTTTTAGTACTTTGATAAACCAAGGGAAAAAATTTCTATCAGTTTGCATTCTTATTGCTACATTACTGAATTAGGCTTTAAAGTACGGACGTAAGTTGTTTTAAAAAGACTGTTTCTTCCATAGACCTTTAAAAGATTTGTTTATTGGAAATACTAGAGTATAATATTTTTTGTGACAGTTCAGTATGTCGTTGTAAATAAAACAATATTTCAGTTGGAAATTGCTACAAAAATACCATTAATATGGTAAATTTTAGACATGGTCATGCTTTTAATTAAATCATATTGAAAAAGCTGATCTGAACTTACGTAACTATGAGGTACAGCTGAAGAAGTTCCCTTGATCAAGCAGAAGATCAAAGAAAGAATGAAATTACACGGGCTGGTAAATTACTTAAAAGTTGTTTAGATTAAATAATACTACCTAATAATCAATTTATTGTGTTAGAGTCAGTGCCCCACTGATAATAAAGCTGCGTTATATAGTTAACCTGTCCTCTATAAGTTGTATTTACATTTGATTGATTTTATGCTGTTTTGGACAAAGATTTGCACTACAGAGACTTGTGGGGTAAAGCTAATCTTGCTTTTAAATTTATGCTTAGAAAAATCTCGCATTTAAGAATAAAAAGAAGAAGGAAGAGGAATAACAAATGAAAACCAAAAGACTTCCAACTTACAAAAAGATATATGATAACCAAAAGCAGAACTCCACTATTCTTAACCTGGCTTTCCCTACTATTCACTTAATTTCAATAGTAAAACATTTTCTTTGAAGAAATAAAACCAAGATATATACACAAGACTGAAATTCATTTAGCAAATACAATTTTTGCATAGGCATTGATTATTAGTATTTTCCATACTGAATTGTTCAAGTGTAAGCTCTGTATTATTCTGTTTTATTTAGCTTTCATTTCAAAATTATTTTAAGACTTCTCTAAGGTGAAACTTTTTTTTTTTTTTAGAACTGGCAACACACTAAGGGAAAAAAAAAAGAGTTTTGGTTTACAGCAGAATGGTATATGTAATCCCTTTTTATCCTTTCATGTCTTATCCTGCACCATGAGAAAAGGCATTTGCATGATCACTCTAGGCTAACGGATACAAAGTTTATATTTAGGATTCCATTCTGTCACTCTGTAAAGAGGCGAGGGATTTTGAGAGTCTCTCTTTTGTTTTCCAGGCTGACTGTGACTACATCTCAGTGCAACAGCCTGGCTATGTGTTCATGGAAATAAATGACTTGTGATAAGAACAGGGACCTTGCAACCCTCTGAAAAATATATGCACCAGTCATTCCTCTCTAACCAATTCTTGATAACCTTCTAGAAATAGAACAGACAGAGTTGCAGCTGCTTCACTGAGTTATGTCATAAGGGAATTTCTCCACCTATCCCCATAAGGGCAAGTCAAGATGACCTCCTCTTTAAGGATAAGTATGAAAACTCTGATGACTGATGTATTGTACCCATTTTACTTTCTTTAGAATTCAAGGGTCCTGATTTAGGTGGCTGACAGGTGGGATATTCATCTCCTCTGTGACTTGTTTCCCAGGTGGGGCTAGTGGGAAAGCACATATTACAGACCAAGCTTGGCACATGTTTGCTTCAGATTCGATTCTAACAGCATGCTGGATATTTCTTCGGTCAGAGTACCTCAGGTGATAAATGCTATTCAGACTGACTGATGTTATCATGTTTCCTGTATTTATTTCCTAAGACCATTTATTTCCAAAAGTCAAAGACTTTTGACTATTGCATCATCTGACTGCACCAGAGAAACCTCAAATGTGTCCACATCTGGCTGACAGTGTACTGGGGTATACCAACCTCATCACGAAGAATCCCTTCAAGGTTTGAAAATCAAGTCATTCTTTCTACTCACTTGTTTGGAATACCATGTTCCTGTAAGTATTTTCTGTCTGACTGTGAATCATGCAGAATAGGTCTAAAGAATTATAATTAATATGCATTAACAATATGCAGGCCTTCTACAGATCAGAGGTACAAGGAAATCTTGTACACAAGTATCAATCACATTGCTTTGCATGACATCCAAGAAAGTCTTCCTACATAACGCATAAAATAAGTTTTTTATATAAGTTACAGTAATAGATTCTCTTTTCATGTCTTTTGGAGGTTTTTAGATATTATTTTAGTGTAAAGGGTATCATCAAAATAACTAGGAATTTCAGCAAGAGTAAGTGATTTTAAGAGCATCTTCTTTCAATATCTAGTGAATTATAAGCAAATCTTTCTTGAAAGTTTTCTTACTCCTGAACTCAAGAGTAAAAACTTTGACTGATGATGGAGAGAAATTAGAATGACTGAAAAGTTTAACTCCTATTTTGAATTAATTATTTTTTACCTTTCAAATTCTGATAACTGATGAAAATTGAATGGCATGCAATAAATTGTACATTTCTTAACTTAGGCCACTTCACCTAATTTCAAAAGGATTGATTTACTCTCAAAGAGTGAGTTAATAATTGGTCATTTTGCTATCAATTTTATGCAGTCTGTCATCACACTTCCTATTTACTTTGCTTTGCTTTATGATAATGTCAATCCTCCCAAATTATTTACTAGAGTGGAAATTTCCATCTTAGGAAACTATTGTGTCTTCATAACCCCAATAAAATCTGTAGTGTGTTGTTGATTGGCATGAAAGTAATTTACTTTTTTTTTCTTTTTTTTTTTTTTAACTGGTTTATTTCCCAGAATCTAGTTGGCTTTTGCCTCTCCTAATTCTGTATTGACCACTAAAGTATAATTGATCTTCTGCCTCCAAATTCCTGCTGTTTCATGAGCTCTGTTACGATTCAACATAACCTATTTCTCACTTATGTTGAAAAACATAATAAGGTCACAGCGGGGAAGATTTAGCTTCATTAAAACATTATTATTATAAAAAATAAAATGATCTAAAGTAAATTGGTTCTGTCCTTGTGGTACAGTTTGAATACATCCACATTAATCTGAGCATATAAAACAGCAATAAATTTGCTAGTCCTAGTACATTACAAATGATTTGCCTTATCTTTCATTTCCCCTTGGGAGCCTGTAGTGGCAGATGAATTTTGCAGGTGATATCTACTTTTGTTGGATAAAAAGATATGAAACCTCTCTGGAAGATCCAGAGAACACATTCAATAGAAATGTTTATTTCTGTCTCTAAATTGTTTTTATTTTGCCTGTGTCTGACTAATGTACATGACAGAATTATTTAAAATAAATCAGCAAACAAGGAAATTAATTTAAATTTTGACCCTCTCAGACCGTCATTTACCATCAAAACCCATAAGAAAAGGACTGGGCATAGGATTGAAGATAGAGAGACAGTGGTTGTTCTATTAATCTGCTTTAACTGATCATAAAATCTGACAGAACAAATTACCAGTTGCAGGCAGAAAGGCTTATCAATTCATTACTACTTTCAAGGTTCTTCCTTCTCTTTCTCTTTGCCTTCAGCTGCTGGCAAAGGATAGGCTTTTGCAGTTCAATTTTTCAGTTTATTTTTGACTGCTTTTAATTAAATTTGATGGCCTGCTTCTGCACCAGGGAAGTTATTGGAATTGCACAGTATTTTGCTGTTATAATGATGGCTCCCTTGATGTCTGTTCATTATTAACTGCTTTTCAAAATGCTTCTCTCAAGTCTCATTTTATAAATATTTAAATAACTGTGAATTTCTATAACATAAATATCTGGGCCTTAGCGATAGGAATTCTATTGCCTTTTTAATATGTTTTACATAGTAATATGATTTTTAAATAAAGTTATACATTATAATGTTAATTGGGAAAGTGTTGTCTGTAAATCATCTTACTTGTAAGTGTCAGCAGAAATCGTAGACATATTTCAAAGCAGCAGTAATCAATGAATTAGTCAGTAGTTTGTGAGCTATTGCTTATGTGACTATAATTTTCACACATCTTAATTATTTAGAGCAACAGAAAAATAAATAAACAATATAAAACAAAACAGAGCACTTAGATCTTTGCAGTACAAGTGATACTACAAGCTTGAGATTAGCTTCAATGTCTTCTGAAACAGATTTCTATTTTTAGTACAAATTTACCAGGAAAAAAGGGTGGATCAAAGAAAAAATCATTACGATAACTTTGAGTAATGTGAAATACGAGATTGTTTACAGCTACAGCCCTTAAAATCCTGCAACAAGCAGGACTTCATTTTTAAAACAAATTACTCATTTTTAGTGTTTAATGGGTCAGCTACTTGTCCCATCTTCCATGGGCAGGGAGCCTTTAAAAATATAATACTCTTCCAAATATTAAAGAAAAGAATTTGTACATCCTTTCTGACAAGTTCTTTGTTCTGCAATGTCACAATGCCTCCAGTGAAAATCCTCTCACATGAGGGATACATTCATTATGGGTAATATGGGCAAAATATGGCATGGCACTTCTCAGTAGTGAGCAAATTTTGCCTATTGAATACAAAATGGAGAATAAGAGGTAGTTTGCCATGTAGTTCTAGGAGATTTGAATTATTTTAGAACACTTATTTTCTAGAAAACAGAAAATTTAAATTTTAAACTGCCTATCTCTTTGCCAAAAGGCGAAGTTCTATTTGCCAGTCTTTGTCATTACTTTTACATCATAGTTTTTTTCTTTTTTTCCTGTGTTCTTTCATATGAGCTCAAATTTATACTGTTTTCAGTTTTAGGGATTACCTCCTGCTGCTAGTTCCACACCTATTGTTTTTACTCATTTAAAGAAATGTTTGAGGGCTTTTTTTAACCTTTCTTTAAACAAAAGAATAGCCATACATAGAGGTAGAAATTCTTGTTTGTTAGAACTATGCTTTACATAATCACAGTAAATGTGTAGGCGGGCCTTCTACAGTCATTCTGGTGGAGCCTTTCTATATAAACACACTTATAAATAATTTAAATACTACAAAAAAGGTAAATTCAAAGTGCACTTAATCCCTCTACAGACATTCAGAAATCAAAGTTTGGTTAAGATTCATTTAACCTGTTGTTTCATGTAACTCTACACTGGATGCAGTCACATGACAACTGAAACTAAAAGGCACAGAAATTTTCCTGCATTATAGAAAAGGTCTTGAAAAAGATGGCAGTATAGTTACAATACTGCAAGTGCAGTGAAGAAGCTACTTTTCCATGAAGATAATAGAGCCAGGTGTATCCATATTTGGTTTAACAGTGAAAGCTATGATCAATCTGGTCCTTAAAGATCCTTAAGGACCTTTGTCCAGTTTAAAAATCTATACATACCTCCAATATCCTTTACATTCTACATGTTCAAAACTTTGGAATAAGTTCCAAATGAGTGAGTTGTCCTCTGTGTTTCACCTCTTTATAAATCTTGATATTTCCTGGCATATTAGGTGCAAAAGATGTGACACCCTTAATTTACTCATGTTTTAGAGTTCCCTATTTTCAATAATGTTAATATAGCCCCTTCAATTTGTCAGCAGGTGGTATCCCATCTGTCATACACAAATCCTCCAGAAATGTCATACTACTGCTGGAAATCTGTCCATCATGATCCAGCTGTCCATTAGGATGGGAAGAATGCCAGTGTTCTATCCCTGCTGATTCTCCTACCCTATACAAGGACTACCTTAAACACTTCAAAGAAAATACAAGTTGAAGAATTTCCTGCTCATTAGTTACATCTAGCTAAGACAGCATCTCTTCTATGTTCAGCCATTTGTAATAGAAGCATAATTTTTTCCAGGTGTTCTCTACCAGAAAAGGAAATTGCATTTAAAGTAACAATTACATAAAATCTGAAAATCTTAATTATTTTATCAATGATTTTGTGTGAATATCTTCTATCTTTCCAGCTAGCACTGTACAACCTTTCTGGTCAGACAGGAAACAGACATACACTACCTGTACTTTTTATAGTTGTAAAAGCACATAGAGTCTAATCTGAATTCACATGCATGGTGGTTCCAGGCCACATGTCCTTCGCAGCCCTGAGGAGCAGAGGAGAGCAGCTGGAGTGAAGAGAGAAAAAACTGTAATTTCAATCTCAAGAGTTGGTTACAGACAGTGAACCCAAAATATGTGAATGGAGATGTAATCTATGAATCTATTACATAATCATCACTCCTCAGTCTTCTCTTTGCTGAATGTGAGCACCCACATTTGGCATTCTAAGTTAATAACTGTGTATCTGTCTAAGAACTCTCCTGTGGTCCACTGCAAACTAAAAGTTCAGTTTGCATGTGGTCTTTAAGTGATGATTCAATAGGTCAGCACTGACCTACTCACTGACCTATACACTGATCAGTGCCCTGCAAGGACTGAGTTTCATGGGGAAACCTAAAACACATCAGGTCTGGAACAAGTTTCACACAGATTTCAGAAGGGACTCCAAAGACAAGATGACAAAACCCAGATGCATTAGCTGCCTTGTTGGAACATAGCTGAATTTTCCACAACCTCACTAAACATATTGAGATGGAGGGATCAGGTGTTATGTTTACTGCTAAAATGCTTTGAAGCTGTAAAGTTTTAAACATGATTTTTGCTGTAATAAGCAGTGATATGCTTGTGTGCATGTAGACTGCTTGACAATCTGACTGACACTGTTTGAATGCTAATGATTTACAGAGAACAGCAAACTAGATTTAAACTTTTTACAAAAAGGACTCACATTGTCAGATTACAAAGGTTTATAAGATTTGGACTGACTACAGTTAAAATCTAGAGGGGCTTGTTTTTGTAAAATATCTGCTTGTATATTTGATTTTCAATGTTAACAATTAATGAAGAACTTTTTTCATATGAGTTACTGCAAATATTCCTGAGTGAAGGAACCAGACTTTTCTTTAGAAATAATTCAGTCAGCAGCTATACTGCTATGGATAATATATTTATTCACATATGAAAATAAAAATCAGTATCAGAAAGGAAAGAAATAAGAAAACCTAATAGCTTTCTGAGGATGTCACTTCTAGATTTTGTTATCTATTTTAGGGTTTGAGTCAAAAGGAGATGGAGGAAGATGAGATATAGAGACAAGAATGTTTCCTCTTATTTTCTGTTCTAGAAAATCCAAATAATTTTGCTACAATTAGTACGTATTTTATTCCAACATATTTAGGTGAAAACAACACAATTTTTGTGACTGCTCCTGCACTGAGGAGAAATGAACTAGCAACTCTTTAGGTTCAAACATTTATTTCTGAATTTGTGTAAAGCACATTACAGAAAAGTTACAGAAGAGAATATGCAAAATATAAAACCTAATAAAAACCAGAGATTTTCAGAGATAAGGGAAGGTGTCACTTCCTTCCATAGTAAATGTGGATATGTCAGTAAAGTAAAGCATTTAAAAATACTTTAAATGAGTGAATTTTGCTATTTTTATCAGTTCTGACATTTTTAAGTCTCACATGTAAGCAATTAAGGTAAGAGATAATACTTATTTAATGAGTAGCTAAAATTTTATTATAGGTTTTTTTTACTAAGTCCTGTTCTGCACAAATCACACAGATAAAACTGGCAGCATAGAGAAGACTATTTCTTTCTCATAATGATGATATATCAGTCTTTAGTACTAGGACAAGCACTTACAGACTGAACAATGCTCACTGCAGTAAATAAAACTTCACTTCTGCCAGAAGCAGACCACAGATATTATGCCCATTTTGCAAACTTTCATAAATAAAGTTCATCTGTCTCACTTTGTCTGAAACAGCCTTCAGCTGCCTGAAGTTGTGCTTAAAACTTTATATATATAATGTTTTCTCCTGACCTGCCTATCTCTGATTTGTTTTAGTTGGAGGTGTTGGTTTCTTGAGTTTTTTTATGGTTTTTGGTTGTTTAATTGCTTTGGGATTTTTTTCCTCTTGTATGTGCATGTGGGAGGGGGTTGTTTTGTTTAGTTTTGGGGTTTTTTTGTGTATAACCATAATTTTAAATAGAGTTTAAAATCAAAAATGTGAAGTCTGTAAGTAAAAAATCTGTGGGGTTTTATAATGATTTGGTCAAGACAGCTTGCTGGCATGAAAACAGAGGCTTTGGAAATGGGGTGTATAATGGAGTGTAGAGGAGCAAAGGGAGTAAGTAACAAGAAAAGTGGTTCAGATGGTACTCGAGATTCTACGGTTATAAAGAGCTTACCAAGCTTTGGATCAACAGAACTTGATTCTTATGGGGCACTTTAAGAAGTCAGACATTTGTGGGAAGAAGAATGCAGCAGCTCATATGAATTCCAGCAAGTTCCTGGAATGGGTAGAGGACTTTTTCCTCATACAAATGTTAGCTATATCAACAAGGAATGAGGCACAGCTGGACTTGTTGCTCACAAACCAAGAAAACCTGCTGTGCAATTATCTTGGTTAGCCATAACCTTAGCTGCAGTGATCACAATATCGAGAAGCTTGGAGTTGAGGGGACACACAAGATTTTAAAGATTTTAAAGACAAAGATTTTAGAAGAGCAAACTTCGACATGCTCAGAACGCAGCTGGGAGGTATTGTGCTGAAGCTTCCCTAGACAAAGAACGAGCTGGTAAATGCTGAGAGTTTTTCAAGAATGCACTTCTGGAAGCAAAAACCAGTTAATCTCCTTTACAGATAAGGGAAGTAGACAGAGCAAGAGATCCCCTTGTCTTAACTACAAGCTTTTGAGTCTGATCACAATCAAAAGAGAAGCATACCAAAAATGTCAAAACAGGTGAAGACCCATTGAGCAACACAAGAGCATTTCCAAGATGTGCAGAGATGCAGTTACAAAAGGAAAAGCTCAGCTAAAACTAGTATTGACCAGAGATGTCAAAAACTACAAGAAACTGTTCAATGACAACCAGAAACAGAAGGAAAATACCATCCCTCTGTTAAAGAGGAGAGGTAAATCAGTCACCAAGAATGCTGAAAAGGGAGAGGTTCTCAGCACTTCATTCACCTCTGTCTGCACCAGCACTGCTAGACCCTGGGAGCAAAAGGCCAGGTTGAAATAAACACAAACCCTCCTCCACTGAAGGAAGAGTTGGTGAGTAAATTTTACAGCAAATTCACCTCTACAAATAGATGGGCCCCGACAACATCCACTGAGGATAAATTAAAAGAGTGACTACAAAGTTGGAGACCGTTGTAGGCACACAGCTTGTGGTAATTGGGAGTAGGGCTGTGGTTGAGCCTCCTCCCTAATGGGCTACAGCTGTGTGGGACAGGTGCCTGGTATTGAAGGTAATGAGCCAAGCACTGACCAGTCACAAGCAGGCACACAGGTGAAATGCATGCGATTAAATATATAAGGGGCTGCATTGTAGGGCGCTGGAGAAGCTTTCAGCCCTCTGAAGGAGCAGATGTTTGTAGCCTTCATGGGTGCTGCTGATGGCTCCACTGTCCCTCTGCTGTAAGTGCTGGTCTTCTGCCATAGGAGACTCACTTTTGAGGAGGAGTCATTTGGAAAAGATGAGGGGTAATGGGTACAAGTTACTTCCAGGGACAATCATTATATGCAAGGGGAAAGTTTTTTTCAAAACAATCAGACTTCTGAATAGTCTCTCCAAGGAAATTATAGATTCCACAGTGTTGGACACTTAAAATTCAGACGGACAGGGTGCTGCTTGATCATGTCTGGACCATTCTTTTGAGAAGAAAGTTTGGATGATGATCTTTGAGGTCCCCTTCTAATCTGGTGTTTTATAATTCTATGATGATTATGGAGACATATCCTCTAATGATATATCTTTTGTTTATTCTTTAGAGCAAAATAGAACAGAATAGAATACTTTAGTTAGAAGGGATCTACAAACATGTACTGTAACTGCTTAGCCACTTCAAGGCTGATCCAAAGTTGAAGCCTGTTGCTAAGGGCATTGTGCAAATGCCTTGTAAATACCAACACAACATCAACCACCACTTTAGGAAAACTTTCCAGGCTTTGACCACCCTCTAGGTAAAAAACTGCTTCCTAATATCCAGTCTGAAATTCCCCTGTCAGTTTTGAACCATCCTCACTTGTCTTATCACTGCATCCCAGTGAAAAGTCAGCACATTCATCTCCTCAGTAATCTGCAGAGAGAAATCAGGTCACCTCTCAGCCTCTTTTCCTACAAACTGGACAAGCCCAAGGTTTTTAGCCATTCTTCACAGGACATGTTTTCCAGCTTTTTCATGAGCTTTGTTGTCCTCCTCTAGATATAGTCAAAGGTCTTACAATTCTTTTAAATTTTGAGACCCAGAACTGCTCCAACCTACCCAGATCCCTCTGCAAGTGTTCTTGTTGTCCAAGAGTCAACAGCACCTCTAAGTTTGGTGTCATCAGCAAACTTACTTTTTTTCCTTATGCATAATAATAATAATGTCTGGACTGGCAACAGTGTTTTATTTAGACTTTCAATATTTCAATTATACTAATAGTAAATTAATTTTTTTACATAATAAAGTGTTACCCTTTCACACTTAATAAGATTTTGTCACCTTAGCATACAGGCAAAAAAGACTATATAATCACACGTAGGAGCCATGTGATATTGGGGTATCCTCCATGCAGATAAAAACTCCTAAGAAATTTTATAGAGAATATGTACAAAGATCTTTCCAGAGGCAAAACACCTTGCAAAACGTGGCAATTTTTGCTAGAAATTGAAGCAAACTATGGTCTTGTGAATAACTGCTCTGATTCTAGTAACAGAAGCAATAGTTTATCTTGAGTAAAACCTGTATACTTTTAAAAAAATAATGGACATAACAGGATATTTTATCCAAGCTTCACCTAGGACATGACTGAACAGTTTTAGCTGCAACTTTTATGTTCAACTCAAGGCAAATAACTTTGCATGAAAATAGTCAGCTTGAATGTATGCACAAAGCTCTACTGAGATCAACTTAGCATGAACAGATAGTATCTGCCCAATTTCGTATCACACATAAACAAGCACACCCCATCCCAGAACTCAGTCAAATATATTGCCTTAAAAGATATATAAAAATTCATATGATAAGATGTGTGTATCATATGAAATACAGATGTATGACAGCTTTCTCATAACACCAGTTTGTACAATATGACAAAAATTACTGGTATTCCCATTTCTGTAAATTATTTCAAAAAATTGTTGCCCTTTTAAATACAAATTTTCATGTGAAAGTGAAGATGGAATACTTTTTTTCTATATTACTGACAGTCCTGCATAAAGGGCAGCTTAATTTCCAAGATCCTAATGTAGGATCTGGAAAAGTAGCTCCCTGGGCTTCCATGTATTTCCTGTATTACATTGCGGAAATTAATTGCTTTTTCCTCACCCGAATTTAACATTTGCATAAAAAGAAGCATAGTTTCACTCCACAGGCCTTATAAAAATAGAAGATGTCAAGATTCTACATGCAATGATACTCATATTATTATATTCACATGCCATCTGTGTTTGGTCTACTATTGGATTGCTTCAGTTATTGAATAGTTTTTACGTGTATTGCATATACAGTACATTAACCATCAGCAAATTCTGCACTTATAAATATGCAAAAGTGCTTAAAATTCTATCTTTGTAGATGTTCTTGTTTCAAAGACTTTTAAGAAATGTTATTTACATAAACATTCTACTATTCAGAAGATGCTTTTAAACTTATGTAAAATGCACTCAAACCTTAATTTTAATATATTAACAGGCCTTAGTTTAAGAATTGCAGACAGAATTTTCATCATGTTTAAAGGGAATCAGTTTCCTCTTTTATCTATATATAACTTTTAAACTCCTTATTGATGAACAAACAGTAAACAGAATTTCTTACCCTGCAGACAATACCATGTAAACAATAGTTCCAAAACTGGTAACAAGAACTATTGCCCCTTCTCACTACTTGCCTATTCAAAGCTTAAAAAAAGCAGGAGACAGAAGCTAAGCTTTTTACTTGCCCTTATTTATGACTTAAATCAATCCAGAGAAATGTCATCAGTACATACACATTTTCTCTTTTCCCATGTCTAAGGGAAATGTCAGTTCAATATGTCTCTAAATTCTGTTATCTTCACACATATAAATGGAACAATAATAAGAGATTACAAGATTAAGAGACAAATCACAACCAATTAGACCTTGTCAAATTTTGTCATCATACAGGAAAGCTGCTAAAATGTTAACCTCGACCTTCAGCATGTATTAAAATCAGGGACTATCACTTGATAATAATCACTTGATATCAGTTAAGTGCTCTCTGTGGAAAGAATAGAAGACCTCATCCAGTGAGGGTACTAAAAGCTTGTGAAAATCTGATCCTGATGCTATCCAGATGCAAAGTGTTAACCTTTTGTAGAGATGCAGTCTGAAACCCTGGAACAAGGGTCAAGATAAACAGATTCCATTTCTGGCCCAATAGCAGACTCCTAATGTCAAATGCTCACTTTGCTGTGACCTTGTTCCCAAATGTAGAATGATTATAACAATTTCTTTTCCTTGCCTTTTATTCTATCATTGGGACAAAGATGGCCTAGAAAGAGATGGAGTATTCAGGGTGTGACTGAGGCATTAGGGTATTTTAAACTGCTGTAACTTGAACAGCAATATTCTTAAGCTTTATAACCTTCATTTTTCTGGGTTGTATTTTTTGTCACTCATATTTTAAGTGTTAAGTTAAATTGATTAATATGCACATATTATATTTTTATTCAAAAGTAGTCTTTTGCTTTAGCTCTTGTACTTTGCTCTCTAGAAGTATTTGTGAAATATATAACTTAACACACTGATTGTTCATCTCACTTTTTTTTGTATTCCAGAGTATATAAATATCTTAAACAATTTAGTCATCACACTCTTCATTCTGAATTTTTTCTCACACCTGGGAAATATTTTGAGTTTGTGAGACACAGAATTTTAGGATGAGGTAGTAAATAGAATGGATGAAATATTCAAGAAAACTTAGTGTATTGATACAGAAATACTGGTGCTCATTTCACCTTGCGTGTGATTTAAGAAATAAGTAACATCCAATATACTTCCACATTGCTTCTGCTTATTATATATGTGTGTAAGAAGTAAAACTTTTTTGTTGCTTGAGAACTGGATAAACTTTTGATTTCTTTGTCTAACCTTAGAATACTGAAATGCTGGGTAAATAAATTTCAAAAATATTCCTACTCTTTATACCACTAATGACTGATTTGTACCAGAAAACAGAAGAAAATTATTTGTTTCTAATATTTCACATTTAACATATTAAAAAAAAAGCCCCAACCTGCTCCATTAACAAAAACTGAAAAATGTTATCAAAAATTAATATGTTTACAACTAGAAAATTATGTATATTTCATAAATGTATACATATATGTATACCTACCAGTCTCCAGGATACCTAGGCAATGGTCACAAGGTAATTATACTCTAGCTTGAGATCTTTCCCCTCTGTAAGTATATATCCTATTCAAGACTGTCTTTTGGCAAAGATATGCCTAAATCATACGGGATGTTGCTGATTAGTTGCTTCATCTTGTTATTAATTAGATAATTATAATGGACTCCCCTCCTCAAAGTCTCAGGGTTTTTAGTTTAAGTTCTTGCTAGGATTCATCTTTTTCAGTAGCTACTAACAAATATTAACACACTTTATTCAGTACATTTGAAAACCTGTGAAGAGTCCTATTTCTTTTCTTCAGTGTAGCAAATATTGTATATGAGTGATAACCTACCTTGGTTTGGCCAGCAGTGGACCAAGAATAAAAATATACATTCAAGTTTGTCAGTATTTCTAACAATCAGTAAAGCAATTGATGATCCAAGACAAATTCTGACAAAAAGAGTTTAGTTTCTCTGTTAGACTATGTCTATGCAAATAGCTTTAAATATATACATTTTGAGCAGTTTTCAAACCTTCAAATATATTAATAATGTGAGGTAATTGCTTGTTTTGAAGTGACACCAATACGTTTTCAGACATTCAACAATTTTACATTAGCATATCTTTTCTTTCTCTCTGATAAATGAACATATTGTATTAATATTCTGCCTTTACCTCCTCTTTCTTTCTTCTTGCCTTTCTATTTTTCACCCTTTTCGTCTTTTCCCAGGTTAATATCATCCAGGTTTCTTAGCAGTTTTCAAAGAGGAAAATAGATTTTCACTGAGAAATTACATTGTGCGTAAAAAGCAGATCTGACAAACTGAAAAACAAACTGCCTTTATCTTCTCCACAATTTCCTACTAGCTATAAGAAAAGTGGAATTTTTCAACATCTGTCCAGAAAAAAACCAAAGCTCTAAGTATAACTGAGATACTGGTGCCCATGAATATTAAAAATCTAAGACTAGAAGGATGAGAGGTGCACTTTAATGTATGTGCATAATTCCTGCGTGCATGACTGTAGCACTGCTGTCACCTTCACCATGTGAAAGATAACGTGGACCTCCCTCAGAGAGAGTTTTTGGACCACCAAGGCTTCTTACTCTGTCCTTCACCCACAATTGTCTCCCATGAGAAATGCAGTAGGAAGTAAGGTTAATTTAATTAGCACCAAAATAATCTTACTTAGGTTTTTTTTCACCAGTTTGTCTTCTACATCAACAGACTACTTTTTATCTACATTTTCTTGATCATTGAATATTTTCCCCATGTTCATGTTTATATTTATGTTTTATAATAATTTTTCATTACTTTCAGGTAGTGCTTTTAATTGTCTAGAAAGGAAGATGAATCGGAATGAGATGACATCAACTTTACAAAATGCTGTTACGAACAGATGAAGTTACATGCTGATTTCTAGATGTGTTTAAGAATTCTGCAACAAGGGAAATCAAAGTCCTCTACAGTGCCATAGAAAATGTATTTTTAATTTGTTTTTGTTTCTAGAAATCAGCAGGCTTTGTAAATTTAGTCTGAAACAAATCTCCAAATGTGTAAGACATCACTTACTTGGAGTTGAGGCTGATCAGTTCTCCCACAGCTGGTGCCAACATTCTGTCAGTCAAATTCTTAACTGGGTTGTAAAGAGTGAGGAAAGCAGTTGCTTTTTTACTCCTACCTGGAATGAAATACAATATCAGTTACTATTTTTCTTCCCTATCTTCCAAGTGCAATAAGACATTTATTACATTATCTTAGCATGTCGCATTAGGGGGTCATAAAAACAGTTACACAAAGGATGGAAGCATAAACTGTTTAACTCTTTGAATTTCTCCTTGATTGTGTGATACAATACACATATAAATAAGTGCTCTAAATAATAATTTATTTAGTGTGTATTTATTAATATATATATTTATTCACATAATGTATGTGTTTCTAAATGTTGATGCTGAAGAAATTAAAGTCAGAGAATTTAGCAGTAGCAAATAGAAGTGTTTCAGAGCAAAGCAGTTTAATGTAGGTATCTAAATAATAAAATGTAATTTTTATTTTGATCTTGAAGTAACATTTCTTTTTTCCAAGTTTCTCCTTATTATGGACTATAGTCTTCAAATTTATGACAAAATTATTTATCAAACAAAAGCTTAAAGAAAAGGTCTCTCAATTTTAAATTGCTGTCTATCACCTTTGAAAGGAAATGAAGAAATCTAAACTGACTAAAAGAGCAACTAATATCATATCATATGATATATATATATATATATATATCATATCATATCATATTATATATATATATATCATATATATATATATCAATCTACAAGAAGATGGAGAAAAGAAGGTTCTTAAAATCAACTTTAACTTAAGTTGCTGGGGAAAAAAATTATAGTATTAGTTTTCATGAAAGCTCTCTGTGGGCAGAAGAAGGTCAACCAGTAGCAGCATGGAAACAGAGAGACATCAGAAAGGACAGACATACGCATGAAAATATGTGGAAAAATACAGCTGGAAAAACTGACATTCATTATGCCTAGAACATGTAAATATTCAGTAATGTTGTTGTCTTGTAACCATATGATATGTCTGTCCTTCCAACCAAAAGATAACTTTCAGCTGTACTACAACACAATGAAGAGATTTCTACAGGAGGTATAATTTTTCAGAAACTCCCTGACTTAAAACAACTTAATAGGAAGCTTCCATGCAATGGCAGCAATACGGACAGAACAGCAGTGTTCAGAAAATCACAGGTGGCTTACAAAATTTCAGATCTTTATCCATCAACATTCCTTCCTGTAAAGGATATACAGTTTATGAAGAAATGATAGGTTATGAAAGGATTCTTACCAGAAGATAGATTAATAGTATATAGTTAAGTCATTCAATGCTGTATATAAATATTTGTTGGAGAGGTGCTGCACATTTGACAAACTTATGGCCTTTGATTTAGAGTGTAAACATTTAGGAGAATGAGACTTTGTCACATACTGATATTATTTTATAAATTAATGTTATTTTATTGAAGGCAAACTGCGCATCTTTATTTCATCAGAAAAATAACTATGCTCTAAACTTAAAAAATTCAGTAATGCTTTTCCTGTCATCTAATTGTTTAAATAATTCATTAGTTCGAAACAACTGAAATAATCCTATAAAATTAATAAGTGATTTCCTAAGAGCTGAAAGCTCCTTTTACTATGTTCTAATTCTAATATAAAGAAACAAATTTCTTATCTTAGACATATATATAATTCCGAGAAATAAAAAGTCTAGATTATTCCAGAAACACTGCACCTCCAGACTTCCGCCACTAGTAAACTCATTCTCTCAGAAGCCCTTTTGTAGTTGCTCCTTCAGTACAAGCTTTAGTGGAAGTTCTCTATACATAAATCCTCTGTTCAGACAAATTTAATTTAAAACTCTTACAGATTTGATCACAAATAACTATCAGTACAGAACTGAACAAGGGATTTTTTCCAACTCCTGTAATATTTTTGAATTTCAAAACATTTATTCACAGGCAGTATTCCAAAAGTGTTTGAAGTCTTTGTCAGAAACCTAACAATTTTTCCAAAAGATAAGTACATGTCTTCTTGATACTTTTAGACTGCGAGGGAAAATGTTGAATGTGCAACTGAAAATTAAATTTCTCCAAAGTGCTTCAAATAAAAACCTGCTTTGCTGTATATGTCATCACAAGTTCCATCTTGAAAACAAGTAATAGTTTCTTAACAGAAATTATTCTAATGGTGAATTTCCAAACAACTTTAATCTGGATTTCTCCGAAGCAGAGGAGCACAGGAGACCTATGACAATTAACTAATCACTGAATCATCACCAGAGGTTAAGAGGTAAAAATGTCTTCTCTTTTGTTACTCCTATCTTGAAATTGGGAAACAAACTTGTGCAGCATCATCATGAGATTTTTCTCCCACACTACAGCTGCTATAGGGAAAGAAACTGGGTACACATTTTCAATTCCAGTGAAGCAAAAGCTACTTTCTCTCAGAATATCTTTTCCTTGTTAAATTTTAAATTAAAATTTATTTCTTTCAATGTACTTAATCTTTTCCTATGTCTTTTCTTGGCTTCTCTTCTCCTCTTTTTTTCCCCAGAACTCAGTTTCTCCTTCCCTTAGTTCCCCTTCTACACATTTCAGTGTCAGCAAATCTATGGACATTTTCAACATCTTCTTGCCAATCAGCCCAGCAGTTGCTTTTTCTCTTTTTTAAAAGGGATGCAGTTGGCACAAAGTTATTTTTGCGTGTATTTTGCACTTGTTATCAGTTGGAAACAGAAGGAAACATCACTTTGGCTCCTGAATGAAAGCAACAGATAAGCATGAAGCTTTTGGCTGTCTGCTACTTCTGTTAGCCACTATCGGAGCACTGTGCATTACTCCCTCTCTCTTTTATGATGTATGCTGAAATTCCCTGCTAGGAGGCCTGAAACATTTACATTTGCTCAGAAAACAGATTGAGAAATCCAGATGCCAATATATATTTGACAGCGTTAGAAAAAAGGTTAAGCTTCAGCATTGACGTTTACATATGTACTTCTGGCCACATTTAATTCCAATGTATTTGATTCAGAGCTATGACCCTGCTCCACAAAGAAGCTAGACATTAAAGGAAAGCTTATGAGGAGAAGTAATATCTCTTAATAGATCAGTTGATAGAAAAAAATGACAAGATTCTGGCACAAAAGCCCCTTTTCAAAGAAATATAGAGTAAAAGGTTTCAGATATGCTAGATGCCACATGGGACATGGGTATTATACCTTGTTTGAAAATTTCTTTTTAAAATCACAAGACATAAAGTTAAGTCCTGCCTCAGACATCACAGAAACAACAGACGAGTGAACATTCTCAATCTTTATTTGATACTCATGATATCTGAAAAAGGGAAAATAATACATAAGTTTGTTGTGTTGTGGTTTGAGATGGGAGTGTTGTACAAAAGTGATGAACATTGTACATGCTTCTGTGAAATAACACGTTAAAGTTGGGAAAAACCCCAGGAAGTTCCTCTTTCCTTGCTGGGCAGTAGGAGGGTAGGATTTGTGAGGCCCGGAGGAGCTGCCGGGGCCGGGCCCTTTCCCCCCGGGCCGTCCGCCCGCCCCCCTCCATCGGCTGCCGGGCAGGGAGAGAGGGGAAGGGGCTGTGCGGCGGGGGCCCAAAGGAGCCAGCCTTGCTAACGTCGGCCTGATCTCTGTATCACTCTCTCTCAGCTCGGGGCCTAGTTGAGCTTGCTGGGCCCCCTCCCCAGGAGAAGCGCAGGGATGGCACAAGCATTTTACCTCGTGGAAAGCTGAGGAGATCGTGCAGCTGAGACCAGAGTAGCCGCTGAAGCCGTAGTTGTTGCCGCAAGGGTCACATGACCATCTGCAGACCCCGGGTGAGATGTTAACTTCTCCAGGGCTTTAATCCTCTCTCCAGTGAGAGAAAGACACCAGTTGAAAAGCAATGTAAACAAACCAACATGAGACATCGAAGTCAGTAAAGAAAAAGTC
The DNA here is from genome assembly GCA_013396995.1 of Dicaeum eximium. NCBI lineage: Eukaryota > Metazoa > Chordata > Aves > Passeriformes > Dicaeidae > Dicaeum > Dicaeum eximium. The sequence goes on along the minus strand of VWZP01005699.1, from coordinate 347,649 downwards.
AAGTTCCAGATGGGAGGGATAAAGAGATGCTTTAATTTTAAAGCTGAAAACCCCTTGTGAGTTAAGGAAAAAAAAAAGAGACTCTTTTTTCCTATAACGCATGAGACTATTGAAGAGATGAAAGGTTCAAATTTGAGCAAGGGTTTCCATGCTGAAGTAAGCAGATGATGAAGTAGCTGTGATCCCATGAGAAGCTTGAACAGCGAAAGAGAGAAAAGATGAGATCCTATGCCTCGAGGAGAGAAGAAGATCTCTGTTTCCAGGGATGGAAACAGAGATGGAAACATTCTTTCCAAGGATTAAGTTGATATGTTGAGATAGATAATGAGAACCTTAGCTCTTTTGAACACCTAATTTTTAAAACAGTAACCTCAAAGTGGACATGGCCCATAAACACAGCTCTGGGAAGATTGTGGAGATGGGAGGAGCTTCACGAAGCAAGTTTTCCCCTGGCAGCTGTATTCGTGAGGACATTGAGAGCCACAAGAAAACTGTTTCTTTCCTCTTGTGAAAAAGTCTCCATAACATGCACAAGAGAGACTTCTCTCCCTGAGTGATCAGAGGAAAAGACTATTTTATGGTAGTGAACTGACTGAAAATTTTAGGTTTTATTTCTTTACATTGACAGTGAGAAAGAATGGTTGTGGGGAGGAAGAGAAATGTCTGAAGAGTTTGTTTTGATTCTTACTTTTTTTTTCCTTTTTAGTTACTGTTAATAAAACTTTCTTTATACTTCCTTGAAGTTTCGAGCCTGCTTTGCCTTTCTCCTAATCCTATCTCACAACAAAAAACTAGTGCACTAGGGATTGGCCAGCACTGAACCACCACACTTAGTAGTACATTAGGTGAGAAAAAAAATCAAAATTGAAAAATTCTAAACCCGCTACAAATGCAGAGTTCAGTAAGCCTTTGCTTTTTTCTTTGGACAGAAAGAGTGGCTACATGAGATGATGATAACTTCCCTTTAAAAAAAATTCAATCCTTTTTCTATGTCCATTCATTCACACATGGGGGATATGACCCTACATTATACAGTCTGTTTTAACAACTAATCCACATATACAGTTACATAAGCCTTTCTAACTCTGAAATTTCATTTATTCCACATATTTTACCTGCATTTGTGATTTGCAGATATGTGGAGACAGTTAATGTTTATATTCTCTTTTATTATACAAATGGAAACATTATCAAATTAATAGAAAAAATAACATCAAATTAATAAAGCATATCCTACATAAAATTTCCATCCCTGAAAGTCATGCCCTTTAAGAGTAATTTATGCTTTCCCAGTGATGGAACATTTTTGCATTTCAGAGCTTAATTTCTCTCTTTAGTCAAAGATGTCAAAACATTTTCCACTGAATAATTTCCTACAGACATAGCCATACAATTTAGAAAAAAATAAAACAAGTAAAAAAAGAGAGAACAAAAATAAGTGTGCTCTCAAATGAAACTTTTTTAGTTCTTCAAGGTTTGTGTAGACTATGTTTATAAGTTTTTATCAAAAACATAACTAAACTAAAAGCATGGCACAGAAGAAGTATAGAAGTTAGACCAATATTAAAATACACTTAATTACTTCTAGTAGTTGAGCACCACAGTTCTAAGCGTACAACATAACTTTTTAGTTGACAGTACTAACACACACACACAAAAAGAACAGAAACATAAATCTAATACCTTTACATGTCACATGAATTTCAGAATTTTTATTTATAACATCAGTTTGTGATATTTGCATTACAAAACACTGCAATCCACGACAGAATTTCCTATTTCCTCTTTATATTATTAATCACTGTACCTTTATAAGAAACTCTATTTATCAGAAAAAATTCATAAACCTTTATAACTTGATTCTCCTTGTGGAAAGAATCATAAGAAACTAGTTTTACTCTATCATGCTTTCAAGAGAGAATGAGCTTATTAGTCTCTTGCAGCTCTCAAAGTTGTAAATTCTGCATTATGCTACCTATTTTACTGGCCTCTCAAAACAAATTTTCCAGGCTTTCTTGGCCTAACAAGAAAAGTTTCATCAGCTGCAGTATCTTTTAGGTAAGATTGCAAGTCTTTATGCTACAAGGGATGACATGCTTGAGATAAGAAGCTTCACAAAATACAGGACAAATGCAGAGACAGCAAATCTGTAACGTATCTTCACAGAGTGCAAAGTGTTAATAAATACATTGATCCTGACTTCAGAACTTAAGGTGACTGAGATTCTCACATTCTGATTTATGTTAGAAAAGTAATGGCTTTTCTATGAAAAAATAAAAGCAAAGGCATCTTCTAAAGTATTGTGAAATTATAAGAGCTGATTTCTGAGTAGAGATTCCAACATCTCTGCCTGTTCCAAAATTGTAGTAGTCTACTAACTGCTTGAAATCTAATCAACTGTGGGTTTACAGAGAGAGATTCTGATTATGTTTTAAAATATTTTGTCATGATAATGCAAGACTCCTAATTATAAACATTTCCTGCCTGTTATGGTGAGATATTGGGGAGGAGAGCACCAGGGGTGGTTTCTGTGAGCTTAGGGACTTTCACAACATGAGACAGAGAAAGTTCCAGGCGGCTCCAAAATGGATGCACTGCAGGACATAGCTTAACAAAGAAGATTCTGCTTCTCTGACAACATATCTGGGAAAGGGCAACATATAACATGTAGCAGTAGTAAGAGACAGGTATGAGAAAAAATGTGAGAGAAACAGCTTACAGACACTAAGATCAGGGGAGGAGGAAGGAAGATGTGCTCCCAGCACTGGAGTAGGGATTCCTCTGCAGCCTGTGAAGACCATGGAGAATCAGATTGTCCTCCTGCAGCCCATAGAGAACCATGTTGGAGAAAATATCAACACTATAGGCCATAGACTTCTCCACACTACAGAAAAACATGCCCTAATGGCAGCTGTAGGTTGTGGAAAGTCCACACAGGAGAATGTGGAAAGGAGCCCAAGTGGCAGCATATCTTCTCACAAGACCTACAGCCCATGGGGGACTCATGTTGACGCAGTCTGTTCTGGAAGGATTGTACCCCATGGAAATGACCCATGCTGGAGCTGTGTTATAAATGCAGGATGCTAGGTGAACTACTTAGGTTTCCTTGAGGTTCATCATGTTCTTATCTAACTAGAACGATAAAGTAATTGTTTTATTCAACTTCACAGTTATAGTGTGAACACTAAAGTGAACACTAAAGTGAACACTAAAGTGAACACAGTTACAGTGTGAACACAGTTACAGTGTACATTAAAATGGTACAGATTTTCCATATTTTTTATTTTTATCTTAAATGCATAATCATAAATCTGGACTTCATTGGTTTATTTTATTTATCTAATTTTAACCTAATTTTGACCTTTAGAAAGGTCATTTTCTAGTGTGGTATAGTTCTGTCCCCATAAAGGCTGTAGAGACATTAACAGATGACAAGAATTTTCAATCTTGTTTTCTCTAACTGTTCTGATAAGGAGGGGAAGTGAGTGAGTGGCTGGGTGGGGATATGGCAGCAATCCAAGGTCAACCACGACAACCATCAGCCTTTTGATCTGAGTGCTGCCAGAGTTGGTAACTTCCCTTTGTTAGAGTACATAGGGGTAATAATTGTATTCATTTCTCTCTGAGTAGGTCATGACATCAAGGGAAGCCATATGTGTTCCTTTTTTTCCAGGTTTTAAATATTGAAAGGATTTTATTATCTGAAATATACACAGATAATTCAAACAAAACTCAGCTAAGTTTTGCCACTTCTTGTCAGGAAGTGATTTATTCTGATCATAAAATTTAGAAGCTGAAAAATAATTTTCACATTATGTCATTTCAGGACCTCCATCTACTCATTTTGCTGTAAAGGAAATTGAAAAGTTAACACAAATCTCCCAAACTCCCCATCAGACTTTGCTTCTCGAATAAAAAATCTGGTGATCAGCATGACCTTGATTATGTCAGCAGCTAAAAATATTTTTTAAGTGTCTTTTTTATCTATCTTTTCTTCCAGTCTATAGTTGCAGCTATAGCCTCTGATTCTTTAGAGGAAGAGCTGAAATAATATATCTAACCAATTACTCATCAAGACAATGTACTCCTTCACTATGCTGATTACTGGCTAAAGCTTTGAAGCATGAAATTTGATTTTGTTACTGGTTTAATGTATAGATGCAAGTACTAAGAACATTAAAATGTCAATGCATTAAATTTTGTTTTCCCCCGTAGTCTTGAAAGATGATGATGATGATGATGATGATGAGCAGGATAAGCAGGATGAAAAGGAGGAGGAGGAACAAAATGGGGAATCAGAGATTTAAATACATCGCAGTCCAAATGAACCAAAGCAGTCCTATATTTATTAAAACCATACACAGAGGTTATAACATTTTCTGGAGTGAAGTATACCTTTGAAATAGTTGTGTTATCAAAGGATTGAAAGTTGCATTATGCTGATAATATTTAAATATCTCCACTAGAACATTTATTTCTAATTCTAATACATGTCTAAAAGTTGGGTCTCAATAACTGGTTTTATGTCATCATTTTGTCTTCAAAGCTAAACAGCTGTCCTCTCCTTTCGATTACAGTAGTATGCATACACATATATATTCATGTAGATTTCATCCCTCAATCATTTCTCTGATTAAGCTAGACAACTTAATCTTCAGAGGTCTTGAATTTTAAGGGTCGCTTGATTCTATTTTCAGAATGAAAGCTCTGTCTTCCATCCCTGACAAACAGATCTATCCTTAAAACTCATGGCTGAGTGAATAATCATCATTCATGTATGCTGCAGTTTGGTATTTCTTAAATAAATTGTCCTATTTTTTAATATGGAGACATGGAGAAATTAATGCACAGGGCAGGAAAATGACAGAAAAGACTGGAAACTGCTAGCTAGTAAAGTAAAATACAACTTTACTTTGTTTTGATGCTACAGACCCTTATTATTACACTCATAATGGTCACCAAACTGCTTATAAATACTTCTCAGGGTAAAAAGGGGAAAATCCAGAAATTTCTCTACCAGTCTTGAATTGGAACCCTTAGAGTCAGATTCAGAGTTTTTAAGCAATGACGTTTGTGAAAAATGCAATAGATGAGGTAGCTGCAGAGACTACAAATACTTCAAAATGAGAGGAAGGGAAAAAGAAAAAAGAAACTTCACATACAGTTTCAGCATACTGCCAAATCCCTACTTAGATCACAATTATTTTCTAATGTGATTTTTAAGATCATGTTCATTAAATTTAAAAACAAACAAATAAACAAAAAACCCCAACAACAAAAAAAAAACCCCACAACACATAAGTTAATTCCAGAGGTGAAAAAGAAGATACAGTAGTGCAGTTGGAGGAACTGTTTGAACAAATTGTGTTCTGATGTGCCGCTATGCAGTATCATGATATGAGGCAAGGACAGGTGGTGATGAATTCTCAGACAAAACTTACTGTAAATCCTCTTCTATCACAAAGCCATAGAATCAGGAATAATTTAGGCAGGGACCATGGGAGTGATTTTCCTAGTCCAGTTCTCCACTTAGAGCAGAGACAACTGCGATTGGAGTGCATGTTGTCAAATTTGGATTGGAGGCAATAAAAACAAGGAACTCCGGGGAGTCTAGTTTACAGAGTCTGATTACTAGAAAAGTCATGTATTTAGTAGGGTTTCCTTGATTCTTCTAGGAGCTGATACCCTGTAAACCCTAGCAAACACAGCTTAATATTAAATAGAGAGATACTATTAAACTTGAAATCACTATTAAATTTTGAAAGCTGATTTTTCTTTTCTGTTTAAAGATAAAAGTTACACCTTTGATTTAAAAATTGAATTATGTACTGCCTCTCTAAATTTCCTATGCAGTGCTGACTGCTTTAAAGAGGATCATGTTTTCTAATTTTTTTCTGCTACTAAATATAACAAGCTCTTTTTCTTCTGTCTACATGTGTGAGAAACAAAGGATATACGTGGTGTGTGGTATATGAATATGTGGTTCTTCTGAGGCATATGTAAAATCCAAGCAGGAAGGAATTTAAAGTGAGGAATCATAACTCTATATATATGCATATATAGAAAATGCATAATAATCTATATATATGCATATATAGAAAATTATATGTATTACTATAGCAACACTATTAATTAAAAGTTTTGCTTAAGACTGCAAGACATTGAGACATTGACAAAGAATGTAGCAATTGTAAGCCAAGTAAGATGACTAAAAAGTTCATCTCAGTAAATATCCCTGCTGACTCCTTGTGACATCTTTTTTACTTAACAATGATTCTGTTTAATCCTTAAGAGCAGTCAGCTGATACACATATCCAAATGTTCTGACAGTTGATGTTATCTAAAATGTGGTTGCAGAAGTTTAAGATATATACTTCAGATAGCAAACTTTTTTTCCAATATTTTATGATCTAAATGAAGACATCAACCTGGCAAATTTTCAGAAATTCAAGTGATTATGATGATGATATAAAGCATCAGACCTTGACCTGATGAAACTCACAGAGCTGCAACTCCAAAATGTTTGGCAATCATTTCTTGGCTTCTAGACATTAGTTACAGCAAGATAAAATCAGCCTGAGTCAAGGCAAATCCAGCAGATCCTAAAACTCTGCACTGTTGCATTGATCTAAAACTTCCTATCAATCAACACTGTCAAAAATAATACTTACTAGGTTTTGAAAAAAAAAAAGTTTTAGGTTTTAGAAGTCTTAAATTATTAATTTATTCCTTTTTTATTTATTTGGCTACAAACAAATAATGTATTTAGGGTTTCTGGGATTTCCTACGGATCGTGCTTAAAGTTACATGTAAAATTCAACTCCTGTGCTTCTGAAAATATAGGCCAAGATAATTTGAACAAGTAACCTTAGTGAGTGTCAGGGAAAGAGCCCAAGTTCATTGTTCAAGGATAGAATCAATAAGAACTTTACTGTTCTCCTGAATATACTGTTCATCATCCACTCACTATTCATCCAAACCAATTCAATACAATCTGCTTACCATTGTCTTTAGTTTATAAAGCATGTGTCTAAAATGTGCTAGAGCAATCTGGCCAAATGTATCAGGTGTGCTCTAACTTCCCTTTTGCTTGACAAATATTGTGAAAGGCTTGTTCAGTAGCAAAGAAAGGCATTATCAAGAAAGGATATGATTACTAATACATTCTGATTTGATTTCAGAAATCCTTCACCCTGCATCTGTAACCCCTGGATAAGAATTGTTATGCTATTGAAACAATTTTAAAGAGTGGCATAAATCCATGTTCAAAAATCGCATAGATGGATCTCATTTTTAAGCTTCACACATCAATGACTATTTTTGTTATAGCTCCAGAAAAAATACCAATATCCAAATAAAAGATCCAAGATCTTTTATAAATTCCAAGATGCAATTTATAAATTTAAGAATATCTTTCTTGCCTTTCCTTCTGAAAAAAATCTAAACTTTAATAAAAGATGTGATTGGAAAGATTCTAGTTTATCAATAACCCTAGACAGAAATGTCTCTCGCTTATTTCTAGCATTTTTTGGTATTAGTTATCCTACTTTCTCTGTTTCTGTGAATGGATCTGGGAATTAAAATTGGCTATTGAAAACACATACAAAGACTGTAAAAAGCTAGAGTGGTTTATATCAGGAATCAGAATAGCTGCTGTCTGCTTCCAAGAACTAGGGAATGGTGAACGTGTTACCCACGCAGAAGCTGCATCAAAGACGTGACAGACTAACACCTGTTCAAATAACTGTTATGTATTCTATCATCAGGGAACTGACAACTAGACTTGGTTTGCATGCAGTCCTTTATAATTTACCTTGAATATAAAAGTTATGCTGGAAAGACAAGAAAAGATAATTTCCTCCTAAACAAAAATTCTCTCACAACATTATATGAAGAGCAGATTTATTTAAGTGACACTTTCTTCCTTGTTAATAATAAAATATTGGTGAAGTTTTTCCAGATATTCCATCATCATGGGTCTGTGTTTGACCCTGGCTACAATCACCAGGCCCAATCCCAACACCTACCTGCAGTCTGATATGACAGATAGAACTCAGTGTGCCCTTCTCCCCACACAGCTGGCTGATGTCCTGCTCTGGTGCTAGCCTAGGGAATCCCCTATCCCACATAACACCCTGAAATATATAGTGGAAAGTTAGATCATAGGAACACAAGACAGATCGCATTTAACACACTTAACACTTTTATTAATTATCTTGATGATAGAGAAAAGGCTCAAGGCAGAACCCATCAAAATATGTACAAATCTGAAGTGACAGTTCAAAGATGATGGTATCAGGATCTTTTCAGAGGTGTCTAGAGATAAGACTAGAGGAAATGAGCAGAAACTGAAACATAGGAGGGTCTTTCTGAAGGCAAAAAGATCTCTTTCTCCCTTTTGGGAACCAATCACTGAAAAAGGTAGCCCAGAAAGATTGTGGCATCTCTGTCCTTGTAGATCAAAAGCTATTCTGGACATGTGTCTTGGAAACCTGGTCTAGGTGACCCTGTATTGTTATGCCCGACGGTGAAACAAGACTTTCTGATTCCAATATCAGAAGGCTTAATATGATTTATTAAGATAACTCCATTGTTCAGAAGGCTTGGGCTATTATGTGCCCAGGTATAGAGCTTAGATGCTTACTTCTTCATGCTCAGTGCAAGAATGCCAGAATGCTTAGAATTCAGTGATAACAGTTCTCCACATCATTGGTTGAGCGAGAGAAAACCCACATCTCTCATATGGGAAACAGGGCAGAAAAACACCACCCCTGACCTTGAAAACACACCTCAGAGATATGTATAGAATTCTGTGCTGAGAAAATGAGCTTTCCCCTGGGAATAAAAATCTCAGCAGGCTTGCACCCAGGAAACTCATAAAATGTCAAGACAACAACCCTGCATAAACAGAAGTTGTCAACTAGGTGTAATCCAGAGGTTCATTCTGATTTCATCCTTTCCTTATGCCTGCTGGCTGAATCCTCACTATGCAAGAATAGCTTTTGACATAACTTCCATTTATTGTCTTGGTTTCTTCTATCCTAAAGGAAGAGCTAGTTTTCAATCTTACGGTTCTCCTAATATGTTAGGTGTACTAAACTGTTTTCAAAACCTTCTTTGTGGCTTCATTTGGTAATAACTTGATCAAAAGTAATTGAAGCCATTTATATAGCAAGGAAAGAATTTGCTGTGATGCAGATTGAATAGTCAGTAGACTAGATGAATTGCCACAAACACTAGATCCTACTGTTCCTTGTTTAGGAACATATAGCAAAAAGTCTTGAGATATTTTATTGGTTTGCTTGAAAGATGGGAGATTACTGCAAGATATGGAGTCCAAATAATGTGGTTTGTTGTTAGTGTGAGACTGACATTATTAATATAGTTCTTATATTCTTACTGAGCCAAGAAATTATCTATAAAAAACAAAAATTAAATATTTTTATTTTATTTTTTAAATAATGGATGAAGAAACAAAAAGGACTTAAAACCTCTTGTCGGACATAATAAAATTTAGTCAACAGATAATATAGTACTAGGTTTTATAGGCTTGCAGGCATTCAGCTATTAAGATTCTGCACTAAATCTAATTTTTGTATCTAAGTTTTGTATCTAATATAATTCTTTAGGAGTATTTTCAATGCACAATCTAATTATCAATGCCATCATGGCTATGCTATTACAGATTGCATACTATTTGCATTCGAACATACAGGAAAAATAATGTGAGAAGTCAAATATCTTCAGTAAATTGAGAAACTATAACTGAAACACTTTAAAGAGGGGCAATATTTCTCCTCCCTTATTTTCTCAGTGGAACTTTAATTAATAAAATAGCTGAATGTTGACTCCATTAACTCAGCCATTTCTTACCTATCATAATATATTCTTAGTAATCCAAGTAGCAGATAATGAAATATTTTTACTCAATATAGAAGATTGGTATAAATCTTAGTATTAATTTTTAATATACTTGAAGATCATGTTTATATATTGGAGATTCTTTCTGCTTATACAATGAAAACCCAAAGAATAAACACTGTTATGACTAAATTCAGACATTCAGCAAAGAAGCTAGGACTATGTTGTACCACATCAGATCTTAAAAAGTACACTTGCCCTAGGCTTTTGCACAATCTATAAATTCCATATCTTATACAATGCAAAACTCAGCTTTCTGTGTTGAACATTATCGTCTTGAAGTGTTTCACTTCTGAACACAATAAATTACAAGTAATAAAGAGTTCAAACCTTATTTTTTCGTAAAGCAATTAAAATGCAATTCTGCTTGTTAGGTACAACTCAAATCTGCTTCTCTACATAAAACTAAAAAAATAAATATGCCTCAGGGTCTTAGTCTCAAAGCACTTTATCCTGAACAAGTATAGGATTTGTTCAAATTTTCATCATAAATCAGATTCCCATGTAATTCCTTCTTCTTGCTGCTATAAAAATGTTATCAGATCCTACAACATGCCTACACAGTTGCTGTACCATTAAAATCGAAACAGAGTCAGCCAGAACATTTTAAACATAATCTTGTTGGTTACATTTTCAGAACCTCTCTCACACCTTTCAGAATCCTGGCATCCAAAATGATTAATCTAAAGGAGAGCGAGGAGCTGGGGAGGGAAGAAAACTAAACCAAACCAGATCGAGACAAGCCAAACCTAAACTACCACTCTTCAACCAATAGATTCTTCTCTACTTTTATCTGTTATTCCAGTATCATTCACCTCAGTAATGAGGCTATCTATACACAGATCTTTTTAGCCCTTCTTACTGTTCATAATAATCTGTCACTTAACAATGGCAACACTTTTGCATTTCTGTCTTGACCAAATACACCTATTTTTGATTTCTGTCAAATTGAATATTTTATTTGTTCATGAGGCAAGAAATTGTCTGCATATGTCAGCCAGGTCATACGGGAAAAGTTTCAAGGTCCCCTTTATTCCAGTTGTCATAAGAAAATTGTGCAAAGATCATAATCATTATCCTCTACCAGCTTATTATTGTTCTTGTTATTATTATCATTAATACTACTAATTTTTTTTTAATACACAGGTTTTTTAAGAAAGCAGTTCATGTGCAATATTCTTTTTTTTTTTGAGATTTCATAATGACAGCGAGTTCAAGTTGAAACTGTGGTTCAGCATACATGATTTCCACCAGGTCTAGTGTGACCTTGCAATGCAGGTCCCTATTGTTTTAATTTGCCTTAACAAGTGTCTGATGCCCATTGTCTGAAAACTGTATTTCTGATCAAGAACTGATCAAGTTTACAAACATAACTTGTTGGTCTCAGCAGAGTGCAGTCCTGAGTGTGAGCTAGTGCTGCTACAAAGCACTCTCGGGTATATGAGAGAACTACTTCAGGTATCTCACATGTTTTAAATTTTTCCTTGTTGTTCTTTGATCAGGTTTACTAACATGGTGCTCATCTACAGCTGATTTACTTCTTTTCAGACTCAAGTTATATCTCCAGCTCAAATATAGTACTGTCTCTGTCATAACCCTGTGCCTACTTTGTTCCAGAATACTTGCTAGATCTAAAAAGGATGAGAGAAGGGATCTTTTACAATGCAATTTGCTATTTTTTGTTGATATGATTACATTCCATTTAATAAGTGATTCTTTCTTGAGAGGTATTTGGGACTACATTCTAAAATTCTCACAAAAACAAGTCACTAAAAACAGCAAACAATCTTCCAAAAAAACCAAAAAATTAAAGTGGGATAAAATATTGGAAACCAACCAGAATGTAATTATAGAACCTTAGGTAGTGGCAAGATCATTATAGAAGTTTCAAAAAAAAACTAGTACAGTAATATGTAGGATAATACACAGAAAAGTAGCTCATATTTAAGAAGTAATTAAACAACAGAATGAAAAAGCTAAAGATAATTAGTCAATATTTTGGACATAGTCCTGTCAACAAACACACAAAACATGTTTGCTCTTGTTTTTCCCACTACTTCTTCTAAGAAAAGAGCTACTGAACTTCAGTTATTTGATGTTAAAAACTACTATTGTCTATTCAAATTAGGCCAAGAAGGATTGAAAATTATTCCTGTTTTCACCAGCTTGAAGGAATCAATGAAGTGGTTCTTGTGAGTTCAAAGAAATTGTAATTGCACCACGTGCTAACAGAGCTAATTAAATCCTGGTATGAAAGCAAATTCATTACATCTTTTGTATAAAAATAGTTTTGATTAATGTCTAGTCTAGACTTTGAAAAACAATGTCAGGGAGGAATTCTGGCTGCTTCCCATAGAGAGAGAGCTGGAGCAAAAGGTGGCGGCGAGGCTGTAGGGTGCCATCCTGTGACATGGATCCAGAGCACAGATGCAGCAAGTCAGGGTCGGGATCAGAAATAGTCTACTGGGGTAAACCATGGCTGAGAGCAGGATTGAAAACTGTGTCCAAGAATTCACGTTGGGTCATGACTGAGGCAATATGACCCTGGGCACAGACACAGTATTGATCTGCTACATGGCTCAGACAAGGGCAGCAGAAACAGACTTTGCTGCAAAAGACCTCCCCAGAGAAGGAGGGCAGCCCAAACTTCTGGTTTCTCATCAGTGATGGAGGCAAACTTTGACTAAATATCTTCATTCATTCCACTTAGCACCTTAACTGCTTCCACTTAAACACCCTAACTCAGCTCAGTAAACTTTAAGGAAAGGGGCTGCAGTCAGTATCCTTACAGAAAAATCAAGAAAAAAATGGCAATTGTCAATCATTTCCAGTAAAGCCTTTTTGATTTCACTTCACTTAGAATTTCACTTCACTGAATGTTATTTTAGCTAGTTACATTTCTAGATTTAAAGAGTGAGTTTATTTACGGAATTGTGACTATTAAACTTGAAGAATATTTACAAAAACTAAAGAATGCAGTTTTTGCCATTGTATTATTACTTATTCCTGGTATTTTAAAACAATATTCCTTCTGTCATCTTTAAAAATACTGCATAGTTTTTCCAGGCTTATTCATCAGCCATATCCTAATTCTGCAAAAACTCACTGACATGTTCAGTTTCTCAGCAGAGAGTGATGTCTGTGATTTTCATCAACGAAATTTAATTTAAGTTACAAATCTAAAAAGAATTACACATAACTAGATATATGTGTTTATGGGAAAAACATATTTGAAATCTGTATTTAGTTTTTTTTATTATTTTTCATGTCTTTGAAGTCTATCTCATGTAACAACTATTATTTACTAATATTAACTAATGATTTCAGGAATGTTTTGGGTTTTTTCACTTTTATTGGCCTGTTTGAAAACTTTTATGCCAAAGGTAAAAATTTATATAGAATTTTAAAATATTGTTCTAAGTTTATTTTAAGATTCTTGTCAAGGTCTTCAAAATAATAACTTGAGGTGACTTTGAACAGTGGGTTTAATTTTTACTGTGTTGCTTATGTTATAGGTATTTCATATTGAGATTCTGTATAAAGATCTGTATTATATGCTTCTATGATACGAGACAGGATTTCTTACAATCTATTAAGTAATTACTTACCATCACCTGATATTTTTTTCACAAAACTTACTTGAATATACTTTTTTAAAAACTGCATGCCTTTTCTAAATCTTAATTAAAAAAAAAAAACTGAGCACTGTAGGTGACATCTGTGGCCCCACTATGCCATTATAGAAACAAGTTTATGTGCTCTAGTGTACTGCTATCTCAGTGCTCTGTGGAACAGTGTCATGATGTAACAAAGCAGAATTCAAAGATCATCCAGTGTTGTTATAGGTCATAGGGTGGAAAGGACTGAGCACAGACAGATATAAGACTATGAGTCAAAAGCACTACAGACTTGAAATGAATTAATAGCTGAGTAATTGTTTTGTCAAAAATCCAGAAAACCATAAATGATTGCAGGGTTCAAGTACAGAATCAAATTTATTGTGTGATTAGCATTTTTCCACCAGCAACATTTTTAGCTAAATTATTACAGGGCAGTGAAAGATAAAACGTCTGAGAGTCTGAAGTGGCTGATGCATGGGTGAAACTGCAAGAAAAATTTATCTGTCATGATAATTAAGATACACAAATCTGGTGCAAGAACAAGTAGGAAATTCGGTATTAAGGGCTGTCAATACAACATGTTCTCCAAACAATAAAATCAATAGGACAAATAAAAGTTAAGCTCTGGCAGCACAAACTGATTTTCCACCTTTCAGCCTCAAGAATGATGTCTCTTTTAGGAGGAACAGCCAAAATTTATTCCTAGACAGTTTGGAAATGCTACTCTTCCATATGCTTGTGGTCTATAAGGAAAATATAATGCTGGGAAATGCAAATAACCTTCTGGCTTAATAAAAGGATATTTTTTACCTGAATAAGCAATAAATTAATAAGCTAGAAGGGTCAAAAGAAGGAAATGAGAAAATTCAGAGAACTAGTATTATATTTAGTAATTATAACATAGTATGCCAGTCAGTCTCTGTAGGGAAATAACTTACTAATTCACTAATTCACATTACTATGAATGAAATAAATGTTGCTGAAAAACTTCACTTCAGGCAAAAGAGCTTTAATCCACCGAGTCATACAGTCATGGACCAGTTTAGGATACTCATATATCATTTGTAATTTTCACAGCCTTTCTTTGTTATCTGAGGAATTGTGTTGAGCTTTCCCGGAATGCACTGTCATGACAAAGAGCCTATTTACATGGCTCTCTTGGTCTGTAAAGGACAAATTTTGATTAAAATTCTACTAGTTGCCTATTTTGGGGGCTTATAATAGTAAACTAAGAAAGGACTATGGAATTTCCCTGCATTTATTGAGTATTCGGATAATTCATTTTGTTCTTCTCAGACATACTTCTCATATTCTGCAGCAAACAAAAGTGCAGAGTCCAATTGTTTTGCCTTTTTGTTGGAATGAATTAGGTGTCAACAAGTTCTTATCTAGAACCAAGATAAAAAATTAAAGAAAATTCCTATATACTGAGATCATGATTATTTATTTCTTGTCTTGGAATAGTTCATCTTCACTGAGAGCTACTGTAATCCATGGATATTTATTGCTATTTATATATAAAGCATTTTCTTGGTTATAATTATTATGTACTTTACTGAATCAAATCAGTTTGGGCTAAGTTAAAAATGAGACTGTTTAATATGGAAATATGTTTTTAATCACTTGTTTCCTTTCTAAATTCTGCATATGAACTAAATAGTAAAACAAATTCTTAGCTGATTAAGATTTCAACTAAAATATAGAGAGAAGTATTTTTTCTTATTTTCTTAAGTAGGAAAAACACTAAACTACTTTTCTAAAGAATAGAGAAAAGTACAACAGCACACTGCAGCTTAAAACTTAAAATTTTCAATAGCCAAAACATTTTGAAGTTAAAAAAACTTGGATACAAACGAATGTTTACTAACACCTGTGTACCAGTAACACTGGTACACAGTTAGTTGAAGAAAAGTCTCAGAATGAAAGGGGCATGAATGTAGTAGTGACTAACAAGGAGGTACAGTCAATAAAAAATTTAGAAATTATTTCAACAAGGAATTAGAGTTTGGGTGACCTTTGACTGCTATACAAGGTCCTTTCACTGAGAAAAAAGAAATGGGGGGAAGAAACTAAAGCCCAGCAGCCAATAAAGTAGAGACTTGAGACATAATTCATGGAAGGTTGTTAGCCTAACTTTGTATTTTCTTGGAAGAGATCATGCAAATAAGTATGTGCCTGTACTCCCAAATTAGATTGGAATAGACTGGAGAATACTGCAATTCTGTTGCGGGTAAAGAAGATTTAGGTGAAATAACAAAGAGGAAACACTCATTTAGAAACTAAAACCTCACTGTACCTTCTCATTAAGAAGATCTGTATACAGTGTTATTCAGTGTAATTGCACTACTCTGTATGATGCACAAGCAAGACACTGTTTTTCCCTGATTGTGATGAGAAACTGAATTCTGAGTAATGGTTTGCAAACCCAAAATCAAATATGGAGTAAGGCTTAAATGCAAGCTTTCAAAGTAAGCTATTTAAAATTTTACACTTAAACAATTTCATAATTTTTAAAATCATGAAAAAATAGCTTAAGATTGAAATGTAGTCTTTGGAGGCCAAAACATTAGACCAAATCTTTTATTTATGAAGAAATGAAATGAAGTCGTTTGATATTCCTCTGTTTCCTTAAACACTGAAATACATGTGTTTGGAATGCATCTATCCTATCAGCATTGGCAGTAGGACATTATTTAATGCAAATTAAAGGTCTATGGACCATGTAATGTGAAAGCCATCTTTTCTGGTAAAGGGACCTGACTCTTCAGCATGATAGTTTCCTGTCTTCTAGTCTACAACCTTCTTTCCATGTAGCAAAAATGCCTGATGTCAAATAAATTTAGGTACTGTAATCCCTCTTGATAATTAGATAGTTGCTTATATAAATCACATTATTTAAGTAGGCTGGGATTGGAAAATTCCTTGGACAACATGGAGGATCAAAATCTGAAATTTCCAAGTAAAAGTCTGTTTAAAAAAAAAAAAAATCAGTGAAAGGACTTGTCATCACGCTGAAAAAATAAACAAGCAAGGATGAGGCATACTACATATTAAACAAAGGAAGAAATACTTCTATGCACTCCCTGTCAGAGAATCTCTGGAGAGAACTATGTTACATTTCAGAATTTCCTACAAGCATGCTTGGTTGCTCAGTCTGCCATCATCTGTGTGGGCTGCATTCCAGATGAGAACATGTGGGAAAGCACAGAGTCTAAGCTTCATGTTAGTCAGGGAGGTTAGCCAAATGTCTGAAACTGATAACTGGGAGCAGGGCCAGAAAATTCTTGGCATTTGATATGTGGTTAGGTTTTAGGGGAACTAAGCCAAGGAAATCTTTATAGGACTCATCAGAAAAAAATCTACTGAGTGTGTTCTAAATAATGCTCTCGCTGTACTGTTGAGATATGGTAAGGATGGGTGAATTCAGCAGTCCTTGTCTTGATGCAACTGCCATGAATTTTTATGAAAGTTTAAGCTAATGGAAAATGCAGATTAATCTCTCATTGCTGTTTTGAATTTAATATACTGAGTGAAGATTTCTTCCTGTTAAGGATTTTTGATAATGCCTTCTTTCTTAAAAAAAAAGTTATTGCAGTAAAATTAATGTAAGCAAAATTTCCTTTTTAAAATCACAAGGGCACTATTATCTGAAAAAATCTTTTATCTTCTATACGAAATATTTCTATACTTCACTTAAGCATTACTGTTAAGATCAACTCACTCTTGCAATTGATTTGAAAAAGGGAAAAGGAGGAAAGCTATATGTAAATAGCTAAATAAATAGACTGATTTGTTTTCAACTTTTTTGGTATTCTGTTTTTTTCCCCCCATACTATAGTGAACTATGAAGACCATCCTATTAGCATCAAAAAGGTAGTATAAATACTGTCATTGGAATTCCCTTTCCTTCTTAAATTAATTAAGGTGGTAATTTATGTGTGTGTTCTAATTATGACTTTCATGGACGATCTAAACAAAAAGGATTCATACGTAATGTATATTAACATATGAGGTATCAATTACAGCCAAAGTCTTAATAGAAAAAAGTAGCTCATGTGGACCTTCCAAGCTGAATATATTCAGAATATGTAGGAAAAAAAGATAAGACTTTTAGTCTCCTGTCTTAAATTAGTCCTGACATTTTACTCTAAGTAGATCTAAAATCCCCTATCAAGCACTACCTTTCTTTAATCATACGATTGCTATAAACAACTTAGTAAATCTCTAAGTTTTCATTCTATTTCCTTCTTCATGCACAGATTATTTAGTTCTATACCATCACATGAAATAAATTTTATCTTCCCTGTAGAATCTTTTTCTAATACAGTTATTTTTAAGTAGAAGAAAACTGCTCCACTGATATTAATTTTATTTACTGCAATACATAGTGAATTCAACAATGCAGCTCAGGAGTAACATTAACTGACAGATATACACTAACAGCATTTCATTATAGAAATGTCAACACTTCTTATAAGAGAAATCAAAAACTGACTAAAAAAATCATCTGTTTTTACCAGCCATTCTTGGAATTTGGGACTCTCTCTACTTATAATCTATCTGCTACTTAAAAACATTAATTATAATTTTACAAATAAGGCCTGACTGGTTATTTTTGTAGCTACAGAAAATTTATATAGCTTGCTCAATGGAGAACAAATAAGGAAATTTCACTTTATATGCTTAAAACAGTATAAAAATACAGGTTGAAGAATGAATAGTAGAATACTATTAGAATTGAAGTGGGAACAAATTGTGAAATTATTTCACATTGACCTACCTGAAAAATCTTTTTAATGCAAATATGCTTAGTCTATTTTTTTTTTCAACTGATGGTGTCAGAAAGCAAATCTTAGGTGAACACTGCTATTACATCTTCCTGCTTGATAATATTTGTTGAATCACTAGGTTCAAAAATCACTGACCCTGCAAAGATGCAGGTCAAGCTGCTTTTCTGAGAGCAGTTGATAAAAGAAATTCAATTATGTTAGAGATAAGAGCCTACATTTTTCATACTACCTTAATAGGGCTACAAAGAACACAATTCCAAGGGTTAGTAAATATGATTTCTGAGTCAACCAGTCATAAATATAGAACTATTTATACACATATCTTAAAAAGTTTTACCAGTTTTCTAGGAATATTGAACCTCATTTGAACAATAAACAATTAGAATATAGAAACAAACTCCATGGGAAAACAGTTTTCAAAAGCAGTTATTTGCTATTCCAGGATTGCCTCATTATACCTTGGTGGTTATATACTTTTTCTATAAGAGAACACTTACAGTTATTAGTAAATGTACATGTGCTTTCACTGTGTTCCCTGGCCACTCAAGAAGAAAAGAAAATCCTGTAAGGACAGACACACAGTTTAACTTTGTGAGCAGATTTTATATTTCTATACAACTTATTAACCACAATTGTTTTAAAATAGTAACTTTTAACACTTCATCTGGGAAAGAAACGCAGTTAAACTCTAAGGAGAAGGATAGAAGATGCTTTGCCATTAGGAAGTAACAATATAGAGTATTAAGGATAGGAGGCTTTTTTTTAATATCAATTTGATTGAAAATATTTTGCAAATTCAAAGAAGAAAAAAATCGTGACTGTTTTATTGAGATTAACTTAAGCCCTTATTTTTTTCTTGATTCCCAGGGGAAACAAAATTCAGGGATTTGATTAATTGCTCTTTCCAGATAAAAATAAACTGTTATAGTTTCGATGACGGGACTTTTTATTCAAGATCCAGATTTTAAAATGCCCAACCTGGAGAAGACCAATCAACACAAGAGAATATATTTGCAGTAAATTGTATTATTTTCACAAATGCTGAAAAGAGAAAGACAAAAATTGTGTATTTCACGTGCCTAAATCAGTCTTGTCTTTATGATCCAGGATTTTGTATTTTAGTGAAATAAAGCTGCTATTACAGTAAGATCTTCATCTTATTTGATTCTGATTTCATCTCTAAATTATGCTCTTTCCCCAGTGATTTAACACAAAGAACACATGGCATTATTTTGTATTGATTTCAAGGTTACTTTGAACTAGAGTTCAGTGGTTACAGATTTCTACCCACTGCTGGTTGTCCAGGTTAGGAGCAACGAAGCTGATAAGGGGCGTACCAGGGTAATCAAAAAAGGCTTCAAGGTTCTTAGTTTTCTGGCTGAAGGAACAGGAGCACAGATGAATAGCTAAAAGGAATAATAGCAGCGATGAGTGCTAAAAGGAATAGAAAAACCCATATGATCAGTAAGTGGCTTAAAGAAAGTTTTTTGATTATGGGGCAGTTTATATGGCACCCGGTCTGCTGGAGACAGATGGAGTTCACCTGTCTAGAAAGTGCAAAAGAATCCTAGCCTATGAATTGGCAGAGCTGATTGCGAGGGCTTTCAATTGAGTTTGAAAGGGGAAGGGAATGAGAGGAGCCTTGCTACAGCTGAGTCCGTGGGTGACAAGCCAAAGTTAGGGGCAAAATCGATAGCCCAGCTGAAGTGCAGCTCAATCAATGCAGCTGAAGTGCATCTACTCTAATGCACACAGTATGGGTAACAAACAGAGGGAGCTGGAGGGCATTGTACTGCAGGAAAGCCATGATGGAGTCACCATCATGGAAGTGTGGTGGAATGACTCACAGGACTGGGGTGCTGCAGCAGATGGCCACAAGCTCTTCAGAAGTTACAGGGATGAAAAAGAGGTGAGGGGGTTCTGAACATTAGGGAGGGTTCTTGAATGTATTGTGCTCAAGGCTGGTGATGATAATGCTGAGGGACCAGGGGTAGTAGATGGGGAAGGCTAACAAGGCAGAGATCCTGGTGGCCAGAGGATAACTCTCCAGAGAGTCTGTTATAGAACACCCAACCAGGATAAAGATGAGGATGAATTATTCTATAAGCAGCTGGCTGGTGTTTCACCATCAGCAGCCCTTGTTCTTGTGGGACACTTTAACTTGATGGACATCTGCTGGAAACTCAACACAGCAGAGAGGAGGCGGTCTAGGAAGTTCCCGGAATGCATGGAGAATAACTTCCTGATACAGCTGGTAAGAGCCTTTCAGGAGTGAGGCTCTGCTAGACCTGCAGTTTATAAACAGAGAAAGGCTGGTGGGAGATGTAGTAGTTGGATTTTACCTTGGGCACAGCAACTATGAAATAGTCATAGAGTCAGTGAAATAAGAATGGACATCAACAAAAGTTCTACTGTGAACTTCCAGAGGGCAGATTTTGTCCTATTCAGGATACTGATTTGAAAAGTTCCTTGAGAGGCAGCCCTTAAAAACAGAGGCCCAGGAAGGCTGGACATACTTTAAGAAATCTTGAAGCAGTAACAGGTCATTCCTATATGCTGAAAGATGAGCTGGCAGGTAAAAAGACAAGCCTGTCTGAACCTGGATCTTTTGCAGAAACTCAGGTAATTCCATCACTTTTGGAAAAAGGCAGGCTGCTCAGGAAGTGTCTAAAAATGTCATTAGGTCATGTAGAAATAAAATTAGAAAGGCAAAAACTCAATTAGAGCTTATTTGGCCATTTTTGTAAAGGATAATAAAAAGTGTTTTTATAAATACATTAATAGCAAAAGGAGGGACAAGGAACTCCTCCATGCTTTATTAGACATGAAGAGGAATGTACCTACCAAAGGAAAATGTAGAGCTACTTAATGATTCTTTACCTCAGTCTTCAATAGTAAAACCAGTTATCCTTAGGACAACTGGCCTCCTGAACTGGTAGACAGGAGCAGAGCAGACCTCCTGTAACCTGTGAGGAAGCTGTTAGTGACTGCTTAGGTTTTAGTAAAGGCCTGTCCTACCTGAACAACCTGATTTGCTTTTACGACCGGATAACCCACCTTGTGGATGTTGTCCATGTTGTCTTCAGCAAAGCCTTAGACACCATCTCCCACAGCAGTCTCCTGTAAAAGCTGGCAGCCCATGGCTTGGACAGGAGCACCCTTGGCTGGGTTAGGAACTGGCTGGATGGCCAGGCCCAGAGAGTGGTGGTGAACGGTGCCACATCCAGCTGGCATGGTGTACTAGTGGTGTCCCCCAGGGATCTGTGTTGGGCTCAGCTCTGTTTAATATTTTATCAGTGATTTGGATGAGGGAATGGAATCAGGAAATTTGTGGACAACACCAAGTTGGGTTGGAGTGTTAATCTGCTGCAGGATAGAAAGTCTTTTCAGTGGGACATGGAAAGGCTAGAGAGATGGGCCAGGATCAGTGGCATGTGGTTCAATGAAACCAAGTGCTGAGTCCTATATTTTGGACACAACAACCCAGGCAGCTCTACAGTCTGAGGGCAAAGTGGCTGGAAAGCTGCCCATAGGAAAAGGACTTGGTGATGCTGGTTGGCAGCAGCTGAACGTGATCATCATGTGCTCAGTTGGCCAAGAAGGCCAATGGCAATCTGGCCTGCATCAGCACGCATGGCCAGCAGGACCAGGGCAGAGAGTGTCCCCCTGTACCTGGCACTGGTGAGGCTGCATCTCAAGTACTGTGTCCAGTTCTAGGCCCTTCCATTCAGAAATGACATTGAGGTGATGGTGATAAGGGCAAAAAAGTTGGTGAGTGGGCTGGAGAGCTGGTCCTGTGAGGAGCTGCAGAGTGAGCTGGGCTTGTTTAGCCTGGAGAAGAAGAGGCTCAGGGGACCCTTTATCACACTCTACAACTGCCTGAAAGAAGGTTGTAGCCGGGTGAAAGTTGGCATCTTTTCCCAGGCAACCAGCCACAGGACTAAAGGACATAGTCTTAAAGCTGTATCAGGGAAGCTTTAGGTTAGATGTCAGGAAAACATTCTTCACAAAAAGGTGATTATATCTTATATTATACACCACCAGGGAAGTGGTGGAGTCACTGTCCCAGGAGGCATTTTAAAAAAGACTGGATATGGTACTTAGTGCCATGGTCTAGGTGACAAGATAGTGTTGGGTCATATGATCAATTGACCCAATGTTCTCAGAGGTCTTTTCCAACCTGATTCTGTTGATTCTGTGATACTTTGCTCTGTGCTATAGCTGTTCCAACCAACTTTTCAGAAAACTCCCATGTGATTTTCTTTACTTTAGGAAGTAATTTAGTAAAACTTTAGGAAAATTTTTTTTTATTTTTACAGAATTCACAGAATGACTAGGTTGGAAGAAACCTTTAATATCATCGAGTCCAACCCATG
>VWZP01005699.1:280420-324249 GCA_013396995.1 Dicaeum eximium | reverse complement strand
GGGGACCATTCTGCTCCCTGACACCATCTACCAACCCAAGAGAACAGTTATCCTGAAGGCAAGTAATCTTCCCAACAAAAGACTGAGGCAAAAGAGGCATTAAGCACCTCTGCCTTCTCCTCATCTGCAGTTACTAAGTTCCCTTCCATATCTAATAACGAACAAAGGTTGGTCTTACCCTTCCTTTTACCATTTATATATTTGTAAAAACATTTTTTATTATCCTTTACAAAAGTTGCCATTTTAAGTAATTTTTTTTAATATACATTAAGTAATGAAAAAATGCCTCCTAAACATAAAAGCAAGATAAAGAAAAAATGTGACAAAAACAATTTTAGGAATGAGAAAATAAAGTGGCTGGATTTCATGGCTGTATGGAGAATACAGTTGGTATTGTTTTGATGCAAATACATGAAATGTTTAGGGTTTTTTTTTTCAGAACTAAATTTATTGTTATGAAAATATGTATTTTAAACAAGCTGTAGTACTTTTGCCATTTGTAGGTTACAAAAGAAAGCAGTCTTCCTTTCACAAGAGATAGGAATAGATGTTTGAGATCCATACAGAATGTTTTCTTACCCTTGCTTTAAATACTGCTGTACTAATGATAATTGGGCAGAACACTACAGCAGACTTTTTAATTAGATAATATCCTCCCCCTTAAAAAAATGTAAAAAGAAGTTTACATTAAAATTGCATTCAAAATGAAAGTTTAATGCATTTAATACTTCCCTTTTGTAATTTTGAAATGTAGTATTTAATTGCTAGTGTGAGTTTCCAGGGAATGTCAGGATACTTATTCCATATCCCCAGACAAAGTCAGTGATAAAATTCTGTGCCCTTTTTCTTTCTCAAATTTCAATCTGCGAATACTTTCAGAAGAAAACCATAAGCAGAGATATTGAAAAATATCCATGTAACTCATGAGAAAGCTCCATTTTGTGTTGAGAACATCTAAGTTAAAAAGCAGAGGAGATAGTTTGATGACATTTACCAAGACCAAACATACACACACAAACACACACACACACAAAAATCAAAACGAAAAACAAAACAAAAAAACACCACCCCCCCCAAAAAAAACCAAACAAAAAAAAACAAACCAAAAACCAACAACAACAGCAAACCCCCCCAAAAAATTGTACTGCTTTGCAGACTTTCACAGGTTGCACTCAGCAAGCAATGAGTTGGGTGACATTTACTGATAGGAAAACTTTGATCTATTAATTCTTTTCCAGTCATTTTCTACTGAAAATTTTGAGCTGTATTTGATACTCAGGTCATAATGTTGTCACCTGAAACTAACAACAATGTTCTCTGTTCTCACAAAAAAATTTTGCATACCACTAGCTTCAATGCTAGCTTTAAAATATGTTTCTCTAAAAATATCTGCAGAACTTATCTATAAGTTTTACAACAGGTCACTTCTGTGAAGTAGTTAAGAATTCAAAATATTAACTTCTTTCTCCAAAGCATGACCAAAACATTAAGACAGAAAACAGAGGAGACACATTCCTCATTTGTCAAGCCCAGTTAGTATGCTGTTGGAATTCATCTATCTACATTCCAGCTTGTGGCTTTTTCGTAAGTTAGCCTCAATATTGTGGGCTTATTATGTGTTTCTAAACAAAAAGAATAGGAAAAGAAAAATAGATATAAATATACAGAACATTTGTGGAAGGCTTGAATGTGGATCTTGTTGCTAGTATTAGTAGAAGGGGATAATGTAAAGTGTAGATCATCTTTAGCACAGATATTCTTCCTAAAGAATCCTAAAAGTATCCTGATTTTTAATCAATAAATTTTCAGCTGCAAATTTGCACCGTTGTAGTATCATAGGATTGCGCCCATCATTATGGAAGACTAAGTTACATATTTTCTGGGAAGATGATGATGCTGGTTGAATAGTTTTTTATTAAAAGTTTTCTGAACAAACTTGAGTATCCCAGATATGCTTAAATACCTGAACATTCCAAAGACCACTGTCTAGTTTACAGATACTGTCCTTGGACTTGGCATATAGTGAACAGTGAATTCACTGTATATGAACAATAGCAATAGAATAAGGTAGTATGAAGATTTTGTAAGCCTTCTTTAAAGTTATGTCAAATACATTTCTTCTTATGTAAGGCATACTTTTTCTATGTAAACAAAATTTAATGACATTTACAAAAATGTTATTCACCTGAATAACAATGTTTATTCTATAGTAGTTCAAGCACCTACATCCAATCTATTTCTCAAATGTCAATAACACCTGCAGTAATAAAAAACACATTTTTAATTAGGCATTTTAAAAATGCTGAAACAAAAATCTGAAAAAAACTATCACAACATATATTTTATTTTGCAAGTAGCTATACCCAAAGCCTTGAAAAATATTCTTGTCAGCTAACTAAGAAATTTCTTCATAGAAATTAATAAACCTAATAATCCTAAATTGTAGAGATATATTATAGAGGAAATAATATGATTCTTTAATTTTATGAAACTAAAACAACCTATCAAGGATAGTAAAGGATTAGAAATTTTGTAATTTTACTACTAGTAATTCTGAGAAAGTTCTATTATGTAATTGTACTTTTTATACCTAGGTAAAGCATGAAAAAACCCTCAGAGTGTCAGGGGGAATGGTGTTGAGCATGCAGATTTTTTGCTAATTTTTGACTCATAAGATTTAATTTTGTATGTAACAGTTCTAAAGAATATTGTCCTATTGAAGAGGTTAACTTGTATGAGAATGGAAAGTTTTGCTTTGCAGAAAATATGCAAATGTTAATCTGGGGTTCTATAAAGGTACTGCTGAACTCATTAAGTCATACAGTAGTTTTCATGCACAGAAATATATAAACAGATATACTGATTTCCCAAATTACTTTAAAAGGTGAAAACACGGGCAGCTGGTATGAGAATATTAGACATCTTTCTTGTTTCTGCACTAATGAGTGTCTTGACACCGATGGCTGAGTAAAAGAAAGGGTTCTGTTCTTCACCAATTCCACATAAGCCCAGAACCATCTCCCCATCCTGACCAAATTTATATCCTGACCTTATTTTTTCTTTCAAAAGGTATATGAACAGCTGTGTAATGTGTAATTTAATGTCTTTTTGGAAGGGACTTTTTCCTACTCTTACAGAAGAGTAATTACAGAAATGGATTGCTCTGTACTTGAAGATTGTATCTGATTTTTCCTTTACCATTCCACAATGATATTTTAACTCTTTCTGCCCAGCATAGCCAATGAATAATGTAATTTCTTTCCTGTCAGTTTAGTGTCTCAAAAATAATTTGTGATTTGCTCTTGCTACGTAGGAAACCAAGAAAAACATATGTATATACAAGATGGAGAAACAAAGTGACTGACAGGTTAGAAAAGATAGGAAAGGAATAGCAATTTTGGTGCATCTGTGCCTCTGCTTGTCATGAAAAAAAATATGTTATATGACTTAAAATCATTGCATGCCAATGAAGATGATAGGAAAGGTACAGCGGAAAGGTACAGCTGAAAGGTACTTTCATTTCTGTAATTGCTGGGTATTCAGGAGTTGCTTCTTGTCAAGTTAAAAAATTCAGATCGTACTGAAAAATAGGTCACATAGGTCAAATATTCCCCATAGATTAGGTTCGAGCAGTTACATGGAAGTGTTTAATTATATGTTATTTTTGAGGTCTTGTTTTAATACTTAAATTATTTGTTCATAAATTGACACACATCTTAGATGAGTTGATTCTTTCCAGTGTGACCTGAACATTTACAGATGTTCTCTTAGACTGCTATGTTTTCTTAAGTAATTTAATTTTTATCAAATCGGACACTTTAAAATAGCCAAATGAAGAAACCTCATATAATATTTTATTGCATAATTTTTCTATATTTTTATGAGTGAAATATAGTAGATTTGACAAGGGACATGGGGGAAAAGTGGGTTCCTACCCATTTTTCAAAAACATTCCTTCAGGTCTTAGTTTTTATGAAAAATATGTTCATACCTAAGAGGACAGCTGTTTACAATAAGGATCGTTAACTGTGTTTATTATAATGCAACTTTTGAAGGCTTTGAAGAAGACATTAATGATGGTAAAGATTGCTAAAGTCAATTTCAGTAGCAAATAAGAAATACAACATTCAGTTATACACCTAAATTCCCATGTTAGAAAAATCAAGGCTAGAAAACTAGTGGGAAGAGACTACCACGATATTTTGACATGGTGTTTTTCTGGATGTTTGTTTTTAGAAGGCTTCTATTTCCAGAAAGACCTGTGATAAAAAGCAAATTTGAATCTTAAAATTGAATGCCATAAAAGGTTTTCTAACACAAAGGAAAAAAGTAACAGTTACTATTATAATTAGAAAATTACAGAAGTTTTAAAATAAAGGTCAAAACACATTCATAATGAGCATTTATATATGAGCACACAGATTTTTAAAGCAATTATTTTGTTAAGGTCACATTTCAGACCTAACATTTTGCAATTAATAAGAGTTCAGATCTAAACTTAGGACCCCAAATATTATTTATTAACTGCAGATGGTGATGATTCAAAGCAATTTACCTCACTCTTGAAAGTATAAGCTGGAAGATATGGTCTGGGGGTCGTCCCCTGTTCCCACCCGTCCCCCTGTTTTTTTTACCCCTTCTGTCTTTTGGTACTGCAGCAACAAAACAGGTATGTGCTTGGTAGTCACTTATGAAATTCAAGGCTGCAATTTACATATTCTCATTCATTTTATATAGTGGCCCAAAATAACTGAGCAATTTTTGGTTCAATACATTCTCTTACATAGTATTATATCACATTGATGGAACCTAAATATATTCTCTGACATTTACCACATAAACAATTTACAACTCTTTGCTCTTTAGGCAATGATTTGTAAGGCTTTTACTTGAGTTTAACTAGAGTTATGAAAATAATTTTCAAAAGTGCATTTTACAATTAATTTTGTGATGCCATTACACCTTTTATTATTGTATTTGCATGGCAAGGTTGTGGGGAGTGTGGTAAGGCAACTACAGGGATGGCTTCTATGAGTACTTTCTAGAATCTTCCCAAGTACCACTTGGCTCCAAGATGGACCCACAACTAAGACAGAGCCCATCAACAGTGTTGGTAGTATCTCTGGGATAACATATTTAAGAAGGGAGAAAAAGTTATTGTACATAAGAAATTGTAGCCAAAGTAGAGAGGCATGAGGTCTGGAAAGAGAAACAGCCTTTCAGACACCAAGATTGGTGGTGGGTGTCAGAAGGAGTGGGAAGAGGTGCTGCAGGTGCCAGAGCAGATTTCCCTGCAGCCCCTGGTGAAGATCATCGTGAGTCAGGCTGTCTCTGCAGCCCATGGAGATCCTCGCTGTAGCAGGTAGGTGTGCCTGAGAGAAGGCTGTGACCACCTGTGGAGCCTGTGACCATGTGGGAAATCTACATTGGAGCAAGCTCCTGGGAGGACCTGTTGCCACATGGTGAAAGAAACCCACACTGGAGCAGGTTTTCTGGCGGGAGTTGTGACTCCATGGGGAATCCATGAGAGCAGTTCTTGATGAACTTTGGTGGGACCCCACACTGGAGCACAAGAAGAATGTGAGAAGGAAGTAGCAGCAGAGATGTGCGATGAACTAACTCCAAAANAAGAGGTGCTGCAGGTGCCAGAGCAGATTTCCCTGCAGCCCCTGGTGAAGATCATCGTGAGTCAGGCTGTCTCTGCAGCCCATGGAGATCCTCGCTGTAGCAGGTAGGTGTGCCTGAGAGAAGGCTGTGACCACCTGTGGAGCCTGTGACCATGTGGGAAATCTACATTGGAGCAAGCTCCTGGGAGGACCTGTTGCCACATGGTGAAAGAAACCCACACTGGAGCAGGTTTTCTGGCGGGAGTTGTGACTCCATGGGGAATCCATGAGAGCAGTTCTTGATGAACTTTGGTGGGACCCCACACTGGAGCACAAGAAGAATGTGAGAAGGAAGTAGCAGCAGAGATGTGCGATGAACTAACTCCAAAACCCATTCCCCATCTCCCTGTGCCACTGGAGAGGGGAGGAGGTAGAGAGCAAAGTTAAGCCTGGGAAGGTGGGGGTTAAGACATTTTTAGCTTTTTGTTTTATTTCTCATTATCCTACTCTGATTTAAATGACAATAAAGTAAACTAAGTCAAATTTGTTTTTCCCATGATGGTAGCTGGTGTATGTCCTCTCCCTGTCTTTATCTTGACCCATGAGCCTTCACTTATTGTCTCTTCTGCAGTCCACCTANCAGCCCATGGAGATCCTCGCTGTAGCAGGTAGGTGTGCCTGAGAGAAGGCTGTGACCACCTGTGGAGCCTGTGACCATGTGGGAAATCTACATTGGAGCAAGCTCCTGGGAGGACCTGTTGCCACATGGTGAAAGAAACCCACACTGGAGCAGGTTTTCTGGCGGGAGTTGTGACTCCATGGGGAATCCATGAGAGCAGTTCTTGATGAACTTTGGTGGGACCCCACACTGGAGCACAAGAAGAATGTGAGAAGGAAGTAGCAGCAGAGATGTGCGATGAACTAACTCCAAAACCCATTCCCCATCTCCCTGTGCCACTGGAGAGGGGAGGAGGTAGAGAGCAAAGTTAAGCCTGGGAAGGTGGGGGTTAAGACATTTTTAGCTTTTTGTTTTATTTCTCATTATCCTACTCTGATTTAAATGACAATAAAGTAAACTAAGTCAAATTTGTTTTTCCCATGATGGTAGCTGGTGTATGTCCTCTCCCTGTCTTTATCTTGACCCATGAGCCTTCACTTATTGTCTCTTCTGCAGTCCACCTAAGGAGGAGAATGATAGAGCAGCTTTGGTAGGCATCTGGCACCCAGACAGGGCCAGCCTGCTGCATGATCACATTTAATTTGCCCTAGTAATTCATTCACCTAAGCCCCACTGTTACCCAGATTAATAGATCACCTTCCATCAAAAGGAACTCTCTTAAACTATCAATTTCTCTCTTAACCGATAATTTCAGTTAACAGTGGTTTGTCCCCTACTAGGATTCTCTAAAAAGCATTTTCTGGCAAGCAAAGTTATTAGCACACAACAGGCGCTAGATTTCTTTATGGTGCTTCAAGAAGACTTTATATACTATTTTTTTTTGGGGCTCTAATTGGAACAGTAGAAAGTTGGAAACACTAAATTTCAGACCACTTAAACAGCTTAAAGTATAATTTTTTGCAGTTTGGTTGATTGGAGGAAGGTATTGGTATTGGTGGTTTTATTTTTGTTTGTTTCTTATTAAAAACGGTGATTTAAGCCACCACTAATGGTTACGGAAAAAAAGGATAATGGTAAATACATTTTACTTGTGATGGTAGAATTCATAAAAAGTTCATCAATCACAGATTCATTAGATCCGGGAAAACTTGTTTTCCACTAGGATGATTTTCAGAGACTACGCTATTCTTACTATTGTTATATGTGTAAAAAAGGAAATGGTACTGTTCTATTGTGCACTGTTACAAAATGTATCTAATTGCTTTTTTAAAAATTAATTATATTGTATGGACTAAAGAACATACTTTTATTGCTGAACACAACTTTGATTATATGTGACTGACACAGTGTTGTTTTTTAAAAGTACACAATGGTTCTAC
This sequence comes from Dicaeum eximium, assembly GCA_013396995.1. NCBI lineage: Eukaryota > Metazoa > Chordata > Aves > Passeriformes > Dicaeidae > Dicaeum > Dicaeum eximium. The sequence goes on along the minus strand of VWZP01005699.1, from coordinate 316,645 downwards.
ATGATTCACAGTGGTATATTGTTTTGAAAATCTGGCACGACAGTAATCTTACTAAAATAATCAGTGTGAGAGTCTATTGTGATTTTTATATGAATATCAGTTAGCACAGGAGCAACTACAGTTTTTAGTTTGCACAAAAATGGAATCTTGGTATATTCAGGCTCCACTGTCTTGCTTTTCTCCATAAAACTAAAACAACAGAATGAAATGCTACAAATTAGATATTTTGGGTTGTTACTTCTTTGGTTGCTTTTTTATTATTATTTATTTTGCTTTTTTAATATGGTTACTTGCTTGCACCAACATCATGTACCTTAATTTTGAACCTAGGCAACATAGTGCAGAAATCACTGAACTAACAACACCCACCATTTTCTAAATTTCTGTATATCTCGGCACCCAAATTGTTAATTTCTACTGAGATAAGTAAAAAATAAACATAAAAACTCACCAACAAAGTTCATTAACATAGAGCTAGAATTGAACCTGACCAAGAATCTGTGCAGTGCACAGCACTGTACAGATATAGCACCTAACTGTATACTACTTCAACATTGTAAATGGGCACTGAAATGTTCTCTCTTCTCTCTGTTTCTGATTATATTTACATAATGGTTTTTCAAACATAGTCAGCATTACACTTTGTTATTGCTAGTGCATGTTATGCAGAATTTAATCATCTGACATCATGCGTTTTATGTCAATATTCTAAAGAGCTGTATCATCAAAATAGTCAATTAATGGCTTAAAATGTTTCATCTTACCATTGACTAGCACATTCTCTAGGACAAGAATTTGTTTATACTACTTATTCATAATTATTTATGTCCCACATAGTATGAGAATACCTTTTAACAACTACTGGGAAGCAGATGTTCCATTTCCTGAAATAAAACTAAATGGTTTGCCTTTTTGAGTATAAAAAACACAAGGAAAAAAAAAAAAAGTGACATTTTGTTCATGTGCAAGGAAGAAATATATATAGAGATATAAAACCCCTACACACATGGCCCAATCTCAGGGAAATACCACCCTTTGCAAGAACAACTTGCACTGCTGTTAGAATAATCACATGGGTCACTGGTGACCTCTTACTTACACAGAATATGCTTAGCTCTTGACCTAACAGCAGGTCCATCAGAGGGAAAAAAGAAAAAAATAATCAGTTAGGTACTGTTGACACTACTCTGTTTTATAATCTAACATATTAGATCAGAAAGAAATTGTACCCATATTAATAATTGTATTAATATTAGGAACACCAGACATTTGAATCAATATTCTATGGGAAGGGAGGACTGTGAAAATCCTAGTGCTTTGGAATTTCAGGTGGGTATTGGTCTGGGAAGCATTTTTTATCAAAAATTTTATCTAAACCAATTGCTTGTATACATAAATAAAGTAAGTACTGCAGAAGGTTCTGTCACTAGATCTTAAGAGATTTATCTGGTATACAGCATGAAGATTCAGGGATTTACAGGAGTGAAAAAATGGTTGCCTATCTTCTCTTACAGGATCAACAGAAACCTGCTGGTATTTCAGCTTGAGCACTAACAGCCTTCAGAGCATTAATATGAACAAACTGCACCTCTGTACTTCAGCTACATTATTGCTACACATTTTAAGGTGAAAATTCCTGGATTCATAGGACAGCAAATCCATCACTGCTTACCATCCCTACTGCTTTGATAATTTTGCTTTTCATCCCTCTGTCCTGCTTACCTGTAAAAGGAAAAGTGTTTTCCTGCACATGTGCAGAAATTACAGTAAATGTTGGAGAGATGTGCAAAAAGAAGATATGGCAAAGAAGTAGGATGGTATTTACACATATAATTGCAGTATAATCCACTTTTAAAAATGCTGATTAGCTGACAGAAATTTAAAAAATTCCTTCTGCTCATTTATGATAGTCAAAGACTGCATCAGTGTGTAATTCAAAGGAACTGGGTAATTGCATAGTACACTGAGGAAAACGGATGTGGAATAGTTGACTTACTGACACCAGCTATCCTCCTGCTGTCACTTTTAATTCTCTATAAACAATTGTCTGTAACATCCCTTACTGCCAGGGACAATCCACATTCTGTGAATGATGGGGATCATTCAGGACAATAGTATGCATTTTCTTGTACAATACCTGAGAACTCAAAGGATTAAACAATTGAGCAAAATGACAATTTCAATTTGGGTTTCTAATAAAAAGATTGATCTCCAATCATAATATAGCTATAAAGTATAGCTACATTTCTATGAACTAAAATATATACCTGACTTTTTTTTTTTTTACTGTATATTTCTATGTATACCTTTTTTCCCTGGTTAAACATATTCAGATGTTATTTGCATATCTTCCCTGAAGAGAATATACATTTTTTATATATACATATATATATACACACACATATACATAAAAATAACAATAAGCAGGGTCAGATACTGCTTCTCAAAAGTATTTTGTGGTGTTGGCCCTATATTTTTCTTTTTCTGTTTCTTCTAATTTTAACTATATAACCTTCTTATGGCAACCATGAGTTTCAAAAAAGCCCAGTATATTGTTAAATTTATATTATACATCAGGTAAGGCCCACAAAAAGTAAACCAGACTGCTAGTGAAAAATATGCTACTTCTTCTTAATAGGGTTTATAGATAATAGTAACTCATAAACTCATTCTGCATCCTAATTTTTCAGTTTTACATCACATTAAACTTCTTCATATCAATGGATTTGTACAGAATGGACACACCCATAAAGTTTAACAGTCAAAACCAAGTCTACCCACAGTAGGTATTTATAACTTTTGAGAGCAAGAGAAATAGAAAATCAGAGAGAGATTTCAAAATATATAAAATAATCAGCTAAGTTTTCCAATTGGTCATTTTATTAGTCTGAACCTGATTCCATGAAGTGAAAATGTGAAATTTGTAAGAAATGATGAAAGCAAATCATTTATAAGCAGCACTGGTCATTCTGTTACAATACTTATATTTTACATATCCCTGCAAGTACCTGTAAGAGCTGAAAAAGGCAGCCCATATACATAAACTCTCTCACACAAAAGCAGCAGTGTTAAAACAATCAACTGTAACTTTGAAAACATGGTGTGCTTGTTTCAGACACCATTCAAGTCACAACAGGGGCACAGCTGTAGAAATAAGAGGACCCTAAGGAAACAGTCCCAATAAGATGAACAGCTGTTCTCAAGGTACAAACTGGGGTTCTCCCTGCACATACTCTTTACAGATTTTCAGCTTATTTGATGCTATCTCCAAAAAGAGGTAATGTTTTTACTGAAAAAAGGAGGGACTTCAAGTATCTTTTCATATTATCATGTGCTAATCTGTATCGGAAACACTATTGTAATCTGCATATTGACTGAGATATTTGTTTGCCTAAAGAAAATTTTAAAGCGACAGAAAGTCTCAAAAGATTGTGTGCTTCTCTTTAGGAGTAATTGCAAATTACAACTGTAGCACTAAACAGGAGGATCCCCTAAAATAACCAGTCTCTGTTATTTTCATGACATACTTGTGGTGAATTCTCAGATTACTCCAAAGACACAATTATTATCAATGAGAAACTGTAAGCAAAAAGCAGTATCTGTGAAACTACTAATACTAGGAGAAAGCTTAACTGAATTGATTTCAGTAAAATTAGTTACTTTTATGCAGCATGGATCTGAAATATGCTGTGTTAAAAGTGATAAAAACATGCTGACTTAGGAAGGGATTTCAATGTCTTTGGTACACCCCATATTTTGATGTCTGGGAGTTTAGCCAAATATAATTTTGTGACAGCTGCCAAAACAGTGTGAAAATATCACAATCAAACCTAGATAATTAATAGTCCCCATCTTTGGTCAAGTCAAGATTATCCATCCCATCCCTGGAACTGTTCAGCTAGGTTGGATGAGGCCTTGGTCAACCTATTTTAGTGGGTGGCATCCATGCCCAGGTCAAGGGTGGGTTGGAACTAGATGATTTTTAAGGTCCCTTCCAATATGTTCAATGATTCTGTGAACTACTGCAATCAATTTAAGGGCCAAGATCTTCTTCCCCTGCAGCAGAAACTGTTAACTGGATTGAAAACAAGAGGTGTTTTAGATAATTTTCATTTGATTCTGATCTTCCAATACAGCATGTTGCACTGTGCTTAGGTTTTTTTCTTTTCTCTGTGCCTGTCTGTTGCCTATCTAATTTATGTATGTGGATGTTTGTAGAAGTGTTCTGTAAATATGACATTTCTCATTTAGGTATTTACATTCCTATATAAGACTATATTATATTTTGTTTTGTTTCTCCCAATAAGTAGCAAAAGACAAAAGGATATTAGGAAGATCACTGGCACTTTACACATATGAAAAGCTCAACAAATACAATTCCACTTTACTTTAGCAGTAATATTATGATGCTATCTATCTTTGTCTTCCACTTCTCTTATACCTTGGTACCTCTTCTTCATGATATTTTAACATTCAAGATCTTCCTTTTAAAGAGACTTTTTTCTCTCTTGACTTACAAGTTGTCTCAGTCTCTTTTCCTAAACTTATAATGTGTTGTTATCTTGATTCACCTTCCAGTAAATATTATCTAATCACTAGTATGATAGATATAAAAATCTTCTCATGATAGTTCACATGGTAACTTTGTACATATATCTCATTTTTTTCCATTTCAGGCCAACCCAGAAAAATAATATAATCTTAATTTTTCACTCCAATTTTAGAAGGGGATGTGCGCTAGCAACAGGGTGGAAGTGGATTAGTGACTTCCATGAGCACTATGATTGTCTCTTATGTTGTGCACTTACAAAGCAAAGGCTTAACTTACCTTAATTATTGCATCTTTTTAAACTTTCCTTTTTAATATGATGGCATATCATATTTTTAATATGATATTATAAAAGGCAAACACCTCAAATATCTCAAAATTTCTTTTTGATTCTTTAAACAGATCAATTTTTATACATCCATAAAATTTTACTTTCATAAAATCATCCAGGACAAGTGACCTTGACCTATGCAGGAGCACTACAAGGAAAAGCAAATGACACCAGTGGGTCACTTGTTGCTATGGGGGATGGAGGCACTCAAGAGCTAACTTCGTTTTTTGTCTAGGGGAGTTAGTTACTTCATGGGGATTCACATGCAGGATGTGGTGGAGAAATAGTCAAAGCTTGCCTGTCCCCTTGACTGTTAATCCTTGCTGTTCTTCCCTGTTCAAACCAGTTATACTAAAAGAGGCAACCTAGAGCATAACATGCAACTACAGATATCTGGAAAAAATAACCACGACACTGGGACCCAGGTGGTATTATCCTAAATCCTGCAGGTGACAGAAAAGGGTGCAAAAGGAAGGCAAATAGTAAGGAATATGACAAATGCATTCCCAGCTTAAAAATCTGTAGTTCAAAATGATATATGAAAGGTCAGGATATTTAATTTTTATGTAATACTGATGGGTCGCCACAAATAAATTACAGAAGAAAACTCTCTGCAGAAAAAACTGTGTTTTCTATGGTCAATGTGAACTCTGATGAAAAAAGTAGGAAACAAATTGAAGGATACAGTCCTTGAAAAATAGTCTATTAAAAACATTAGAGAAAACCACCATCAGAAATCTAGATAATACTACACAGGAAAAAGAATATATATTAGGTTTTTATTTTGTATGGTTTTGTTTTGAAAAAAGACAAACCAAACAATGTCAATATTTCAAGCTGTTAGCTTTGGTTTTACATTCTTCAGGCAAGAAGCTAATTTCATTAAGAGGCTCATAATTGCGAAAAAATTTGTGTTTTAGTGGATTAATTTTAACTTGTTTCCAATTTTCTTGTTATTTGGAGTAAAAGAAATATTATTTGTCACCTATTTAACTTTTTAAAATTGCTGTGAATTTAGCTTTTGCCAGTTTGCCAATCTAGAACTACTTTACAGGAGATAGGAAGTTTATCTTATAACATCACAAAGATGTCTATGATAACATATATTGTAGTTTGCATTAAGTCGAAAATCGAAGTATGAACACTTCCAAAATGGGCTTAAGGTAATTCTATTTACAGTACTTTATTGCAACCCAGAATTCCCACTTTTATGAAAACTGACTAATTTTTATGATTTTTTTTTCCCTTCTCAGGAACAAGCATATTAAATCTGGTAAAAAGGCTGAATATAAAGCAGTCTTTTTTCCCCACAGATCCTTTGCTTCCCTTATAAGTGATCTAGAACTACAGAATTTCACAGGGATTTGTGTTGAGTCATGGTGGGATTATCTGCATAAAATAGTCTTTTCCATACAGCTCCATATCATCTTGTATTTTTTTTTTTTTTTCACAGAGCCTGTTGAGCAGACTGGGGCATGAACCTGGTAGGGGCAGAGGCTGACAGGTCTATATCACACATGGTTGATCTGGTATAGCATGCCTCAAGGAGCAACAGAAAAAATACAGTGAGACATCGCAACATTGTAAAAATATCTCTGAAAAGTATTTTAAAAATATCTAAAGAGCACCCTATTTTATACTTGCAAAGTGATGTCAAGGGATAGCCATTTAGCAGGGGTTTTTTTTTCTGATATTTTGTGTTATTTTAACAGTACTCAATTAAGCAGGGAAGTTAGACATACCAATAAACTACTGCAGCAGCTTGATGACTATTAGTGACTATTGAGGAAGTCGCTCAAAGATTGAAGAGGATTGAAAAGATGAGGACAAAAAGCCCACAAAATGGAGAGGCTGTGTTGAACATTTCATTCCTTCTCAGACAACAAACTATCATGGGGAAGGGGAGGAGGATGAGGGGAGGCCTTCAGGTTTTTCCCTATTGAAGTATTATACCACCAGTAAAAATGTACCAACTCCAAGTAGTGAAGACAATCCATTTCACTACCTTATACATGAAACTCTTTGACAGAACTAAGAACATTCAAAGCAGTATCAAAGTGTTTTCCCGGTAGGTAGAAAATATTTCTAGCCTTAGAAATCTCCAGAATAATGAAACTAAGCAAAATGGACACTTACAGCAGCAATTGGATAGATACTTAAAAGGAAGGTATATAATTAATGAAATTGTTTTAACCTTTCAGTGTGATTCGGGCCGAAAAAAAAATCACTGATTTTGAAACACTCAGTTTATTCCCATCCTGACAATCTTGGTTCAGCTACATAGATTTATGTCCCAATTGTGTCTATGAATTTTCTCACAGGAATATAACTAATATCTTTATGGCTGCTACAGCATTATTCCTGTTTGAACCAACTCTAAGACATCGTCATTCTGTTGAGACTTCAGTTTCCTAAGCATAAGAAGGATCCTTTGCTTCATGAACATGATCATTAAGAAATATGATCTAAAAGATATCCAAATAAGTATTTCCCTTTTCTTTATATTCCTTTACAAGTCCATGGCTTGTAATATAAAAGACTTCAATAGTAATCCTTCTTCTAATGAGTATTTGGGGCTCAGATAATCCTATTGATGAAGACTCTAGGTTATTTTAGAATTTTTAAACACTCAGGTCCATTTATCAGGTACAACATCTGCTTGAACTTATCACATGCAACAATTAAACTAGTTGTTTAAATTTTACAAAACTGAAGGCATTGTTTTGATCTTCTTTTTATTTCCCAGCTAGCTGTATTTCCTTTGAAGCTGATGACTGAGCCACAAATACACAGCTGGTCTTTGTTCTCTATTTCCTAATATATGCAGATTAGCTGGAACTAATAGCTATAGTTCTGGTCTAGGCTTCTGGTCTAGTGCTGGAAGTTGGGAGATCATGTACAAATTGGCCAAATGCTCAAATATCGCACCAGAAAATCTTTCACTCTAAGGAACCCAGCAGAGCAATAGCTGTAATCACTACCACTCTTATTTTTCTGTCTTCTGTAGCTGTAAACCTAAAGTAAATGGAAGGTTCAATTATGCTGGCCAGTATGAGGATGTGAAATATAAAGATGGGTAACTGGGCATTTGTTTTCTTGCTTTCAAGCTATTTATGCTTTTATTTAAAACTGATGAATATCAGCACATAAAAGAATGATTCATAATATATACATGAATAATGCATGATGTACCTTTAGTTAATTTCATTTGCAAATTAATGTTTTAAAACTTCTTATACTGAGAGGAGTCAAAATATATCATGAATATTATATTTCTTATACTCCTTGTAGTAAACCATACAGTAAAATGTTTGTCTGTATTTTCTCTTATTTCATCCAATTCTCAAAACATTGAGAATTGGATGAAATACCTCCTCAAAACTCTCTTAGCAGGTGTCACCATCCGCTCCCATTGAAATGGAAAGGTTTCCCATCAATTTGTATGGAATCAGTTTGAGAAAAGTGAGTTGCTTATCTATTTTATGCAGCTTTCACTGGTCTAACTAGAAGCACTCTTCAAAAAGATATATTTCTATTGACTAGTTCGTATATATCAAATAAATTCAAACACTTTATCCCTTTCCACAGTTTACTTGAACTTCGAATATTGAGTTTTATTCAAAACATGTTATTTTAGCTTGTCAATAATAACAGACAAAAATTATATGTATGTCTGAGGCAGTGATATATTTTGAATATATTTTGAGCATGTAGGTTCTCGACTTATTACAACATTAAAACTTACGTGTGAATTGTGTTCTCTCACCACAATTAATTGAAGTTAGAAACTGACAGCTGGGCACTTATATTTTCATATGAAGCCTTGAACATCTATCCACTAATAACAATTGACAAGGAAAAAAATTCCTCTTTTTTCATCCCAAATCAAATTTCACATAGCCTCTTATAACAAAAAGGCTTGCAAACAGTCACTTTTCTAAGTAAACCCAATGTGCAGCTACAGCCTGGGGAAAAAAATGATGCCTATGGAATAGAAAAAAGAAACAACCTGAACTTTTGCACTTAAGAATCTGACATTGCTGCAATTTGTCATCAAAGACATAATTTCTGTCTAAAAAAGGAAATAAGTCACAATTACCAAGGATAAACATTTAAAATTTCTTAAAATTTAAAATTTAAAATCTGTCTATAAACTAGAATAAAATATATATTCAAATTCTAGTCCTGTGGTCTCAGTGTGGTATTATTGAACTACCGGGTGGCTTTAATGTGCCAGAAACTTTTGTTCCCTTTGAGATAGCAATTAATGTTAAATTAAATGTTAATTTAAAAAAAAGTTTTCATATATAAAAGAAAACCTGAATAAGAATTTCCTACTCCTAAAACAAAGCTTTTAAAAAGGAAGCCCCAGACAAGGTTAAGCCAAATAGTCAGCGTCACCTAAGTCTATTAAAACAATGTGAATGCCTGCCATCTTTGAAGAAGGCTATAGATTAACACTTTTTCACATCAATAATCATCTGCAGTGAACTATGAACATGTTTTGGCTAACATGAGCTAAACTACTGCTCTGGATTATAAATCAACTATTTCCACATTTTTGTAGAAGCTGGGGATGTAAAATTGTTGTGGCAGCACCTGTTGATTACACAGAACTCTTTTCTTTCTAAGAGGTATTCGTGGGCTGAATAATCCTGATGATGTTGGGTGGTTTTGTGGTTGGGCTTTTTTGTTGGGTTTTTTGTTTGTTTTGGGTTTTAGATCTAGTGCACATGAGTTATCCATGAGATACTTTAGCAGACACATTTAATTTCTCCATAAACAATATTGTGAGGTAAAGAAAGAAGGACAGACATTTTAATTCCAGATGAATGATCAGTTGAAACCATTATGTTCCCTACCAGACTAACCTCAGGTGCTTAGTAGTAATTTCCTTTATAAACCCTATATGCATTTTTATTTTATCCCTCTTTTTTATTAGTTTTTAATGACTATTATTGTTTTGTTATTTGCTATTCTCAGGAAAAGCCTTATTTTGTCTTTAACCAGAATTCACTGTTAAAATATTGTGTTTAAAAACAACTGTGATCAGGTTAAATTCTCTACCTCTGTAGCTTTTCAAGCTCTTTTTAACTTCCACAAGCTGTTTAAATTTTTAGAAGAAACAAATCAGGGAACATCAAACCTCAGCTTTGTAGCATTATTGATAAATATTACTTTCAATGGGGCTAGGTTTACTGTAACTAAAAGCTTAATGTAGCTGTATAAATAACTGATTCATCCTATCTTAGACTTAAGTTCTTATTTGGGTTAAGATTTTTAATTCTCATTTGCATTCTAATTCATGGCGAAGTTCAAACTCACACTAGAATTTTGGAAATTTAATTCCCTGTTGAATTATTCAACTTCTAAAGATACTGTGGCTATTTTAATAGCTTTGCTTGTTACTGTGGACCAAACCTTCTTTCTTGTCTTTTTTAAATGTCCCAAAACATAGTTCAAAACAAAATAAAAGAACATTTGGTTTGTAATTATAGAGGAGCAGAAAAAAGCTTCCTGACTAGAATTAGCATTTCTGGAAAATATGTTTTTTGAGGCAAATACTGCTAGAACCTGTCTGTACTTGTGCTGCAACCTGGACAATATTAGGAGGAGCATTATGCATGGAAGACATACAGTTTTATGCTCTAGAATACCCACAAACTAGCAAGGCATTCTCCATAATTTACTTTTATGAGTTTCAATTTCAAATTAATTTTACAAACTTAATGGTTTGGGAAATTATTATGGGAAACAATAATTTAGAGCTGACCTTTCCTGAGCTACCTGTTACTTGATTGGTTTAGCTAGCAATGTCTTTAATTGAATTTGTCAGCAACAAAAATATGTGTGCTAACAGCTGCTGACTTAAATTTTATAATTATTGTTATTACCTTAGATAAAAATTTAAGCAGGCAAAAAATAAAAAAGAAGGGGGGTAGAACAAAGTCACCTACATTAGTGCAGAGTAAATGTCTCAATGAAAAAGTTTTAATACTTATTGGTCCTTTAGAAATATATTTTTGCATTAGAACAAACCGCGACAAATATTTTTTCATTTAGTGAAAAACATCTCAAGCTATATATGAGATGATGTGGGTAAAAAATTATTATATGTGTGTTATTTCCTTAGCCAAAGCTTCATAATACCTTCAGAAAAAACACTTCAAAGTTCAGTCTTGAATTCTGCAGATTTTGACTGTTGCTTACCAGTTCAGAAATGTTTCTTGCAAGGTGCTGCTCATGGATCTGGGCAACGCCCAGTACCAACACAGGCTGGGGAAGCAGACAGATTGAGAGCAGCCCTGCTGAGGGGGACTTGGAGGTTCTGTTGGATGAGAAATGACCTTGCAGCCTGTTTCTGGTCTGTATCAAAAGTGGCATGGCCAGAAGGTTAAAGGAGTCTTACTCTGCCTTGTCCCTTACTCTGCCTTGTGAGACCCCACCAGGAGTGCTGCATTCAGCTCTGGGGTCCCCAGCACAAGAAGGACATGGACCTGTTGGAGTGAGTCCAGGAAAGGCCACCAAGATGATCAGAGGGATGGAGCACTTCTACAAGGAAAGGCTGAGACAACTGAAATTGTTCAGCCTGGAAAAGGGGAGGCTTTGGGGTGACTTAACTGAAACCTTCCAGTACCTGAAGGGAACCTACAACGAAGAGAGAAACTATTTACAACACCGTGTAGTGACAGGGCAAAGGGGAATGGCTTCAAAGAGAGTAGGTATAGATTAGATATTAGGGGAAAATTCTTTACTGTGAGGCTGGTGAGGCACTAGAACAGGAACCCCAGAGAAGCTGTGGATGCCCATTTCTGGAAGGGTTCACAGCCAGGTTGTATGGAACCCTGAGAAATCTGGTCTAGTGAAGTATGTCCCTGCCCATGGCAGGGGCTTGGAACTAGGTGACATTTAGGGTCCTTGCCAACCCAGACCATTCTATGATTCTATGAAATACAGACATCTTCTTTGTACAATGAATTATAGGACTAACATCAATACCTGTTTTTTTTAAAAAACAGATATTCTGAAAATCTTTAGTTTTAATAGGACAAAGCAACCAGACAACTGAATTTGTATTGAAACACATATCACAAAATGAAATTCATTTTCAGATAACGAAGTTCTCACCTCTAAATATTTAAAAAATAATTTGGCATTGATTTTTGAGGAGGGAGTTCTTGGGGTTTGTTTGCTTGCTTGTTTTTAAAATATCTCTTTCTCATTAAATCATGTTGCAAAGAGAGGAATCATGAAATGTATCACTGTCTTCTAGTCTGAAAAAATTTTTGGAAAATAAAACAGCAGTTTCCTTCAAATGCACTATTTTTTCACCCCATCAGACAAACCTTTTCATAGTTTATTTTTAATGGTGTTTCGCCTAATTTCCTGCCATAGAAGTAAACAAAATTTTATGTGTTATTTCTAAAGAAAAAATATTTGAGGAAACATGACTTTCACCAAGGGAATTGAAAGCATGTGGTGAAATTCTCTCCAACTCACATACTAAAATGAATCAGGCCTGCTGATTTTCCTAGGTATGATTAATTTTCCTATTGTCATTACTGTAACTCTTCTCTTTGTAACCTAATGTATAGTTTAAATCTGAGATGTAAAAGCACAGTACACTATTGGGAAAATCTATGTTTACTGTATTTGGATAATATGGGACTTATCAGACACATTAAAATAAAGTACCAGTCAACGTACTTTCAACAAATCTGTCTCATAGCTCCACTAGTCCATATGAATGAATTATATAAAGTGGTACACAATTAATGAGAAAAGTTTTTAGAGCAGAACTCGATACCCAAAGTCATTCTTCTTCTCTCATACTTCTGGAGTTATAAATCTTGTATTTTGTTTAATGTATTGCAACAAATTAGGTAAACACATTTCAACCTGTAGGGTTGGAAAAAAAGTTCGTTGTATTCCAGTTTTAGAACTGTCATCATAATTACTAACCTATTTAATAAGCAATTTCTCCTAATTTGAGAACATCCTATTTCAGGGACATAGGGTTATGTGCTATTGCCTATAAAATAAAAGTTTATGTATGAAAGGCATTTTATTATAAGTATACAAAACTTCTGTATCTGGGTGATATTTTTTTGTTTGGTTGGATTTTTAGGGTTTTTAAATTTTGTTTGTTTGGTTTGATTTTGGTTTTGGTTTGGTTTGGGTTTGTTTGTTTGTTTAATTTATATTTTGAGAAAACACCATATCTGGCAAGATGTTGTGCTTCTCATTGACAAAAGAAATTTATGAAAGATTTTAAGGCATGAATTGTCACAAACAAATACAGAAAAAGAGTAGAAATCTGATCCTGTAAATAGAAAATGCAAATAATAATCATCCAAGTAAAAAGTTGATGCCAATGTATTTTTTGCAGCCATTCAGAAATTTTAAAATGTTTTTAGCAAATTAAAAAGTAAAAGTAGTATTTTTCTGATGCACTGAAATTATTGTCCAATAATTGTATTGGAGAAACTATAATAAAACGTTATCTATTCTCCAGGTATTTTCAAAAATCAATTTCTACCAGTAATAATTGTATAATGAAAATGTGGAAACTGTGGATTTTAAAAACCTATGCAGGAAGCCAGGTGTTGTGGTGGCATAACATCAACCTGTTAGGAGCTTGCTTTGTACTGTGGCTGTGAATTTCATGGTACAAGTCATGTACATCATAGTGACATAACTAATTTAAATCCTTTCTATAGGATAGCATGTTCCTTATGAGAAACATATTTCCATTCACCTGTAAAGATGAAAGCTTGTAAAGGCAAACACTTTGAATAAATTACTTTTGCCAAGTACTGATATTATTCTTCCCCCAAAACAGGTAAAAGCAGAAAAATCCACTGTTCATGATTTCTGTACAACATCAGTATGGTATTGTCATAGGATTCAGATGTAAGAGCAACCTGCTTATTTTAAGCAGTAAAAAGGCATTTTTATACTTCCAAGCTGTCAGCCATATTATTAGAGGAAATCAGAACTACAATCATGAATTCAAGAAGAGAAGCTAAGTGTAGTTGTTTATAACATCAAAGGATGTTGAAAGCACAGAGCAAGCAGACAAAGAAGAGTAAAGGATTTTTTGCCTTTTTGGAATCTTTAATATTAAGTCAATTGTTAATATATTATGTACAGATTTTTCATACAAGACTTCAGAAAAAGGTCAGACCTGTCTTATCTTTTTGACATATATGATGTCAAGTATTGGTCACTCAACATTGCTATTCATGTTTACTAAAAGACGAGTGAAAATATGCAGTCATCTTAGATTTGTTTTGAGTGGTTTATAAAACACAGAAGTTGATTAAATTTATTATATATTTGCTAGCGTAGAGAAGAATACACAGTATATATATGCATTATGCATTATAATGTTTCAGAATGGTATATGTTATTCAGAATCGTACTATAACACTTAAAAATATAAACCAAAGTTTAACATCTTCAGTACACAGTGAGTAATTTTCCTGCTTTTCTATTTTTGAATGGCTGCCTTTACTAAAGTGCTGCCTCAAATGGTTGCTTCAAATGTGCATGGAAAACATAGTCTAAATGATAATTTAGTAACATTTGTTCCTCTAAAGAAAGTCAATTTTCTCCCAGGATCTGACCAGGAAATAATAAAACAGGAACACATGGGAAAGTAACTGCACAGTCTTGTTCACTAATTTTCAACAGATGCAATGCTGTGAAGAATCAAACTAACAACACTGAGCATTATAGAAGTAGTGAAAGTGCATTGGAATTCAAAATTGGAAAGATAAATAAATAAAAAAACAAACCTCTGTATGCCTTGTTTTGAGAAGCTTCATATTGTATTTCATAACTTGCAGAAAGTACAACAGAATTTCAGCCTCTGTCTATGGAAAGTTTATCACTGTCCTAGACCACATGGTAATAATTAGTCTTAGTTTTACAGATAAAGCCTACTTTCAAAAAGATCAACTGTGCTAATCTATAAAAAATAAATGCTTTATAAAACACACTTCCAGCAGGTTCCTGGAAAACATTGATGATAACTTCCTGTCACAGGTAGTGAAGGATCCCAAAAGCAGTGGTGTGCTGCTCAGCCTCATACTAACAAATAAGAAAGGCCTTGTTGGAGATGTGAACGTTGGGTGCAGTCTTGGCTGTAGCAACCATGAGATTGTGCAGTTCAGTATTGAATGAAGAGATATACAGTGAGTAAGATTACAGCCATCGACTTCAGGAGAGCTACCTTTAGCCTCTTTGGGGATCTTCTTGGAAGAATCCCAGAGGAACAGGCCCTGCAGGGAAGAGGGCTCCAAGAGAGGTTGTTAATTTTCAAGAATCAGTTCCTCCAGGCTCAAAAGTCATGCATGCCAATGAGAAAGAAATCAGGTGAAGAGGGCAAGAATCCTCTGTGAATGAATAAAAAACTCCTGTCATTATTCAAGAGTAAACAGGAAATAGATAGGAGATGGAAGTGAGGTTAGTTCACTTGGAGTGAATGCAGAGAGGTGATCAAAGTAGAAATGAGACTAGAAAGGCCAAGNATCAATTTCTACCAGTAATAATTGTATAATGAAAATGTGGAAACTGTGGATTTTAAAAACCTATGCAGGAAGCCAGGTGTTGTGGTGGCATAACATCAACCTGTTAGGAGCTTGCTTTGTACTGTGGCTGTGAATTTCATGGTACAAGTCATGTACATCATAGTGACATAACTAATTTAAATCCTTTCTATAGGATAGCATGTTCCTTATGAGAAACATATTTCCATTCACCTGTAAAGATGAAAGCTTGTAAAGGCAAACACTTTGAATAAATTACTTTTGCCAAGTACTGATATTATTCTTCCCCCAAAACAGGTAAAAGCAGAAAAATCCACTGTTCATGATTTCTGTACAACATCAGTATGGTATTGTCATAGGATTCAGATGTAAGAGCAACCTGCTTATTTTAAGCAGTAAAAAGGCATTTTTATACTTCCAAGCTGTCAGCCATATTATTAGAGGAAATCAGAACTACAATCATGAATTCAAGAAGAGAAGCTAAGTGTAGTTGTTTATAACATCAAAGGATGTTGAAAGCACAGAGCAAGCAGACAAAGAAGAGTAAAGGATTTTTTGCCTTTTTGGAATCTTTAATATTAAGTCAATTGTTAATATATTATGTACAGATTTTTCATACAAGACTTCAGAAAAAGGTCAGACCTGTCTTATCTTTTTGACATATATGATGTCAAGTATTGGTCACTCAACATTGCTATTCATGTTTACTAAAAGACGAGTGAAAATATGCAGTCATCTTAGATTTGTTTTGAGTGGTTTATAAAACACAGAAGTTGATTAAATTTATTATATATTTGCTAGCGTAGAGAAGAATACACAGTATATATATGCATTATGCATTATAATGTTTCAGAATGGTATATGTTATTCAGAATCGTACTATAACACTTAAAAATATAAACCAAAGTTTAACATCTTCAGTACACAGTGAGTAATTTTCCTGCTTTTCTATTTTTGAATGGCTGCCTTTACTAAAGTGCTGCCTCAAATGGTTGCTTCAAATGTGCATGGAAAACATAGTCTAAATGATAATTTAGTAACATTTGTTCCTCTAAAGAAAGTCAATTTTCTCCCAGGATCTGACCAGGAAATAATAAAACAGGAACACATGGGAAAGTAACTGCACAGTCTTGTTCACTAATTTTCAACAGATGCAATGCTGTGAAGAATCAAACTAACAACACTGAGCATTATAGAAGTAGTGAAAGTGCATTGGAATTCAAAATTGGAAAGATAAATAAATAAAAAAACAAACCTCTGTATGCCTTGTTTTGAGAAGCTTCATATTGTATTTCATAACTTGCAGAAAGTACAACAGAATTTCAGCCTCTGTCTATGGAAAGTTTATCACTGTCCTAGACCACATGGTAATAATTAGTCTTAGTTTTACAGATAAAGCCTACTTTCAAAAAGATCAACTGTGCTAATCTATAAAAAATAAATGCTTTATAAAACACACTTCCAGCAGGTTCCTGGAAAACATTGATGATAACTTCCTGTCACAGGTAGTGAAGGATCCCAAAAGCAGTGGTGTGCTGCTCAGCCTCATACTAACAAATAAGAAAGGCCTTGTTGGAGAGGTGAACGTTGGGTGCAGTCTTGGCTGTAGCAACCATGAGATTGTGCAGTTCAGTATTGAATGAAGAGATATACAGTGAGTAAGATTACAGCCATCGACTTCAGGAGAGCTACCTTTAGCCTCTTTGGGGATCTTCTTGGAAGAATCCCAGAGGAACAGGCCCTGCAGGGAAGAGGGCTCCAAGAGAGGTTGTTAATTTTCAAGAATCAGTTCCTCCAGGCTCAAAAGTCATGCATGCCAATGAGAAAGAAATCAGGTGAAGAGGGCAAGAATCCTCTGTGAATGAATAAAAAACTCCTGTCATTATTCAAGAGTAAACAGGAAATAGATAGGAGATGGAAGTGAGGTTAGTTCACTTGGAGTGAATGCAGAGAGGTGATCAAAGTAGAAATGAGACTAGAAAGGCCAAGGTGCATCTAGAATTACATATGGGCAGGAATGTAAAGGATAACAAAGAAGGGTTTTCAAATACATAAATTACAAAAGAAAAGTAAGAGAGAATATAGTCCCATTGGTAAATGGAGAGGAGACCCTGGTAACAGAATGTAAAGAAAGCAGAGTTATTGAATATCTTCTTTGCATCAATCTTCACTAATGAGACCAGCCTCCAGGAATCTCTGACCCAGGAGACCAGGGTAAATGAATGTTGGATGGAAAACTTCCTCTTGGTCACTGTATTGTTCTCTGCCAAGAATAGATGGAGGGCAAATAGGCTCTTTTGCTGCGAAGTTTTGGCCAGTTCCACCAAAAACATTTCAGACAAAAAGGTATTCTCTAAGAATTATTACTTAATCTTTAGGTATACAGAACCCTAACCAGGCAATAAGACTCAAAACTGTACTGGATCTTAAAATGGCTTTTGTCAAACAATCAATACTTTTTCTTTAAGTAATGCTAACATACAGGAAAATTGGTGAATATATTAACTAATTTTTGAACTCATGATTATACAATTTACGTATTATAATAGAAGATTGTTATATACGTATAACAA
Source organism: Dicaeum eximium (assembly GCA_013396995.1). NCBI lineage: Eukaryota > Metazoa > Chordata > Aves > Passeriformes > Dicaeidae > Dicaeum > Dicaeum eximium. The sequence goes on along the minus strand of VWZP01005699.1, from coordinate 298,639 downwards.
CAGGTTGCACTAAAAATGTTGTCTCTCAATTAACTGACTTAGGAGAAAAGAGCAAGTACTGCTAATATGCTAAAATTAGACTACAGATCCTGTGCTGCAAAATCCTGTACTACCTGTCTGTGAAAAGTACAATTATAGTTGCAAAGAAACAATATTTTCTTTTTTATTCAGATTATATTATTATAACCTCTGTTTTCTAACTCTAGATTTGCTTTGACTCATTTACTATGGTTAGCCACAGCTACTGAGAAATACTGACCTGTATTATATATTTCCTTGCACTACTATTTGTTGTATGTTGCTTATTTGGAAGTGATACCAATATTTTCTTGGAAAGAAAAATACAGATTAAAAATGCTTTCCCTTTCATTTTACTGAAAATCATCTGTAATGGAATAGTATGAAGAAAAAAATCAAATACTTGCAATAGATACCTGACTAATTAATGAAGATTTTGTTTATTCCAGTGTCTATCCACACAATAAAAAAAAAAATTCTGGAAGAGCTAAATTATTTGAAGCACATATAATTTTGTGGACAAATATATTTTCATTGGTAATGTGTCTGTGTTGTATTGATTTATTTTTTGCAATTGCATTAGGTTGCTTTCTTAATCACTATTCCTTCATTAGAAATTACTCCTTGTCTTATGTTATTCTCAGTTTCAGTAAGAATATTTTTATGAACAATTTTTATCAAAAAAGGAGGTTCTTCTTTCATAATTTTAAGATTGGTAAAGTGGTTATGTGAATTTTGTGCTGATGGTAAGCAACTAAATGAATCAGAATTTTTTATGCACAGCTACACTATTGCCTGGGTGTGGGTGTTCACTTTTTTTCCAGGACTCCTCATCTGTCTTGAGCTGCAAGAGTCAAAACTACATATTGACCTAAGGTGCAGTTGACTCTGCATAGATGTCTGATCTTTGACCTTTCTGCTGTGATTGAGAGATGTGAACTATTGTCAAAACAATAGTTTTGGCAATTTTTTTGGTAATGTAATCCTTTATTCTCAGCATCTGAACCCATTCTATCATCACATTTCAATTAGCCAAATAACTATCAAACTAAAAGAATGTTCACACTGAACAAACATAAATTGGCTTCAGTAATATGGCCTAGAGGTTAAAGCTTGAATATTCTTATTCTAGCTTGCCAAGCTATTGAACTGATAGTCAGTGTTAAGAATTTTAGCACTAATATATTCTTATTAATAACATGAATTCCATCATAAAGGCCTTAAAAAATAATCATTTTTTCCTTTAGGTCTATGATCAAAAAAAAGTAATAGAACACATCTTATATGCCTGTATCTAGAATTTTCATCTTTTTCATCACTCACAACAAGTTAGTTCTAAATAACAAAGACGTATTGTCTCCTCTTGCATGTATCTTAATTATCATAAAAGTGCCACAGACATATCTCTGTTCATCCAAGTTTAAATATGGAATCTGAGACACAATGAAGTCTGAGGGATGTACTTTATATTTCTGCACTACCAACATTTCACCCTTAAGGGGAATATTATGTTGTCATTTTCAGGTCTGAAACTGTGCTCACCAAGCAGAGGAAAACAAAGCACAAAATTTCTGTTTAAAAGAAATCAATACATAAAAGAAGCAACCTATATTCAATTTTCAGCAGGCTTTTCTATGCTTATGAAATTTTGTTGAAGTACTTTCTGTAAGAGATATTTTGGACAATTTGAATTTATTTTTTTCCATAACATTTGAAATGAAAATGAATGGAAGTTTAAAAATTGTATATTATTGTATACCTATGCCACAAATACAGAATTCTTAAACTAACACAACTATTAAACCCTTGAAACTTTGCTGTAAATTTGACAGGGTATTTTTTTCATTTTTAATTTCCCATTGTTTTTCCACTGCTAACAATTCCTTCATGGAAATGTCTTACATTTGATGAAGTGACATGATCTTAGGAAATTTTATTTATTCCAGATTTACAATCTTGAAGAAGTAGAGTCTAGCCACAGACAATCAAGAATTTTGTAACTGTGAATTAACATAAATATTAATAAATAGTTCACATTTATTTAAAAAAGCCCCACATACCAGTGCAAGAGACTGCATAAATAAATTAGATTTGTATTTATTAGTTTTTACTTTAAGAATGTGAATTTGTTCTAAGAATGTGTTTATTAATTTGGGTAAAATACATTACTTCATCTGAACAACTTGTATTTTTACGGCAGAAAACACCAACACAAGGGGAAAATTGTATTACTTCCATTAAAATAATTTATATTTTAGCTAATAAATTGAGATAAGAGGATGACCAAACAACATGATTTAGATCACACTGTAATCTGTTTGCACATTTTCCAAGGCAAGGAAAAAAATCCTTGAAAAAGAAACTTGGTATCAAAGTGGAATTTCACTATTGGTAGTCACTCTAATAAATAGACACTGCTTGTGTGATATCAGTTCTTTCAGATGACTATGTAGTTAGTGACATTATACTTCAATGTTATTATAAAAAAAAGTCACTCAGAGGACTGATAAGAACAAATATCTGCCTGGTTTAAAAGTAACAGACTATGGGTTGGGTGAACTTCATATATTAAAATCAGAAATTGTTTTTCTAGTTTACTTTGTAAATTCTCCATACATCAACAACGAGAGAGCAGAGAATTAGAATCTATGCTGCATCAGTGGTCCTAACTCTGCAATTGATGTACAAAATGTAATGACAATTTCTATGTCTGTAGAATATGAAATAACATACAAGTTTATTCTTCTTAGCATCTAGAGTTTCAAAAGGTTTTCTTGCACTAGTTGAATTCTGGAATATGAATAATTTTCATATAACAATTATATATAACCACAGTTTTAAAACTGTTCTTGTACACGGTATCCAGATTAGCAAAACCCACATGATGTTTCATCAAAAGGTGAGGATTTTTTTCCAGCATTCAACCTCCAACAAACTTTGCACAACTTTGCTCCAACAAACAAGTAGCACAAACTTTGACTGAAAGAAAAAACATCAGCATAGTATATTAAGACTGAGAGACATGAGACAATTTCAGACAATTGTCTGAAACACAACATGCAGGCATTGGGCTCTTCGTTTTTCAGAACTTTTTTAGCACCTAGAAAATAAGCAACCATTGTTTCTGTTGTCTCTACTCAGTATTTAAATACAAAAATTAAAAATAATCCTATGTCAGATGAAAATTCCCAGTTAGAGAGTATTATATGAGAGTTACTAGAGTGTTGCTAAAATCAACAGAAGCTATGATGTAATTTATTAGAGTTTTGTAAAAATTGCGTATCCAGGAACATTGACAGGTTGCAATGACCAACAAGCCTTCTTTGCAGTCAAAAAAAGAAAAGCCTTTAGAGTTTTGACATACTTATATGGGTGTGGATATGGAATATTCGGGAAGGAATCTGACAAGTACTTGATAAATACATTACTGAAATTTGGAAACCTGACAATATCTAACATTCCTGAGTGACTCATGCTCTACTAAACTAATTACAATAATCACCCAGATTTCCACATGTGTAGGAACATAGGATTTCTGGAAAATAGGAATTGAGCATGTAGGAATCAACTGCTCTGTTTATATTATATACAGTTGATCTGTAAATACAGAAATAATCTAATGCCTCTGTGATTCAGACTTCTACGTAAGAAATCAATCACAGATTTACAGTTTTGGAAATTTGCCAAGAGGGCCTGGAAGACAAGTTTGTCAGATAGACACTGAAGGACATTATTATAGAAGTTAAATCGGAAATGACAATTCAGCTGATCAAAGTAAGAGATCTAGACTAACTTACCACCTCACGAGAATGTCCTCATAGCAGAGTTAGTGACTGGAGGATTAAAAGTGTAAGACTCTTCAAGATTTCCCTGAAACAGAAAATCAAACATGTTTTATTTACTTGTCTACAGGAGCACCAATAAATTCTGAAGGGTTCAAGAAACAGAAAAATTAAATACACTGATGATAACTTCTGTAAGCAGTAATCATCGAAAAGCAGCAAAACAAAGTAGAATTTCTAGAGTAACTGTGATGTGAAAGAATAGAAATCATATTCATACATAATTATTTACATTGAAATTATCTGTACTTGATTGAAGTGGTTATGAAACAGTTGTGTTCCAAACACATTGTCTTAGTCATAAACCCTCTTTTTTTGTCAGTGCGCGAGCCCAACCCTTTCTCAATGTACTCTTTTGTGCAAAAATACTGTTTCATATCTGAACTTATGCTATTAGCTCTTTAAATACACCAAATGTATCACCAAAACCTGCAGTAGGTGCATCAACAGTATGTCTTTTGATAAATTACCTTAGGTATATGAAAACAGAACTGTAGCCTTTTCAATAGTAAAGTTATCTCTTCACATATCACAAACCTGTGACAACCTCTACCGTATGGATATTCATTCAAGGCATGCATTTAGCTCTTTCTCACTAGCAGTAAAGCTTAAGAGGTGAGCCTGTGAAAACTTTGTGATGTTCAACAAGACCAAATGCAAGGTCCTGTATCCTGAATGGGAAAACCAAAGCATAAGTACAGGCCGGGTGGAGAATGGATTGTGAAAAGAAAGATTCAGGGGCATTGGTTGATGAGAAGGAAAACACAATTCAGAAAGCCATCTTCAGCCTAGGCAACGTCAAAAGTGGTGTTCCCAGCAGGCCAGGAATTGCAATCCAGTTGCAGGATTGCCAGCACTGTCCCCCTCTACTCTGCTCTTGTGAGACCCTACCTGGAGTGCTGCATCAGAGTCTGGGGCACCCAGCAAAAGAAAGATATGGACCTGTTGGAACAAGTCCTGAAGAGAGACAGTAAACTGACCACAGGACTGGACAATCTTTTCTATGAAGACGGGCTAGGAAAATTGGGGTTGCTCAGTCTAGAGAAAAAAAGGCTTTGGGGAGAATTTGTAGCACCTTCCACTATCTGAAGGAGGCTTTCAAGAGGGCTGGAAATGGACTTTTGACAATGGCATGTAGTAGTAGGCCAAGGGGTAAAGGACTTAAGTTGAAGGAGTGTACATTTAGCTTAGATATTAGGAAGGAATATGTTGTCCTAAGAGGTTGTGGGCTCCCCATCTGTTAAAGAGTACAAAGCCAGGCTGGATGGGGCTGTGTGCAACTGGTCTAGTGGAAGGACACCCAGGCAGGGGATTTGGACCTCAAAGATTTTTAAGGTCCCTTACAATCCTAACCATTCAATGAGTCTATGATTCTGTGATCCTTCCTTTGGAGTAAGGCTGGGAGAGGTAGAACTGCTCAATCTGGAGAGAAGAAGGCTCAAGGGAAGACTCATCAACACATGTAAACAACTGAAGGGAAGATGCAAAGATGGAGTCAGGCTGTTTTGTTTGGTGTCCAATGACAGGACAAAAAGCAATGAGAAAAAGGAAACACAGAAAGAGCTGTATGACTATCAGAAAACAGCTTTTTTACTGTGACTGGATACTGAAGCAGTTTGCCTAGAAATGACTGTGGAATATTCATCTTGGAAATACTGAAAAGCCATCTGGACATGGTCTTGGGTAACCTGCTTTCAGTAGCACTGCTTGAGCAGGGAGGTGGGCCCAGATCCAGCCTTGACCACTCTGTGTTAGTGCGGTATTTTATACACAGCAGTCATGAATTTGTGTTCTATGCAGTCACTCGGCAGTCTGGGATTGATAACCACCTTCCACTGTTTTATATGTATCAGTCATGACCTTCAGAAATCACAATATTCCTATATGATCTAGGAAAGAATAAAAGTAAAAAGCAATAAGAGACCACCAATGATCAAGAATGTTTCACCCTAAAAAGTCTCTTCCCTGAAACTATTCTGTTTTTGTCATAACACAGTAACAGTTTCAGTGATTTTGTTGGTTTGGTTTGGTTTGGTTTGGTTTGGTTTTTTAAAATTCACTGCATATGCAATATGAAGACAGTTGTTGCAAATAGACAGGTAGACAACTTTTGTTACAAGCAAATGTTAAGTAGTATAAAATACAAGGTGAGCATAGGTTTGGAGCATTTGTTTAATATGATCTGGCAGGGCCTTCAAATGTGTTGAAACGTGGTTGTATATGGCAATGGACTGAGTCAATAATTTTTATGTCAGAAGCATTTCACTATCTGCTTTATTTTCCACAGTCAGACCAGAAGTAGAGTGAATAGAAACACACAAATAGTAATGTTGTCAGTGCTGAAGCCTTAATGACATGGTTCAAATTACTACCTTGGATACATATTTTGTTACATTTTAACATTGCTGTGTTTATGGCAGAGATTTATTAGGCTGATACTATACACCAGTTAGTATTTCCTTTATGTCTATAAAAGCAGCAATTAATTATTTTTTAACTTAAACTGCTTAACTAGTCATCACATCATAAGAAGGCTGATTGAGCAATATGAACTCATAAATTATGTCCTGAAAACTGGTGCACTATGCATTGTTCCTTTTCATAAAAATATATGCAAATATAAGATTCTTCCATTATTTTATCAGTTCCCTTTGTTAATCTATACTATGTATTTTAGTTGTCTATATTGAATGTGTTTGGTCCAATTATATGGGCTTTCATCACTTGAAAATTTTGACCCTGTTCTATTCACTGAAAGACTGTTCTCACATTCAATACTTTTCCTTTCTGTTAATAGTACTATTTTTCATCAACTTTTCCTTAAAAATGCAGAAATTCCAACCAGAAAGTTATAAAATTATTCCCTAAATATATTCCTAATATTCTAGTTTGTTAAGCGCAGTTTATCTAGATTAATTTACGGTCATTTTCATGAAGAATAAACACATTCTGTGTACATTTAAGAGAAAGAGGAAGAACAATTTCAGAGTTGTAATAGAAGGACAGAGTAAGACTATCTTTTTCCTATATTTGGAGGCATGCACACTTTTCACCTCCCTCTTCCACTGCACTGTTTTTCTCTACCTACCATTCCATGGCCCTTTTCTGTTCTTACTCAATTTCTTTTGATAGTTTCACAGTTAGGCCTCATTCAGTTTTCATCTCAGTATCAAAGGTATCAGTATATCAGTGTAGCTCTGAGCTTAAATCATAGATGAGGAAACCACAGAAATTGACAAAATCAACAGCATATCTGAATATCACAGGGTAGCACTGGAAACTCATCTATTTGGTTACCTAAACTTGCCAAAACAGAAAAATATCTATTACTGGCTACTGTTTATTTAAAAGAGAGAGAAAAAAGGGAAAAGTTGGTAGGTTACATTGCTAAAAATATCAAGGGAATAATGTTGCTATACAGCTCCACAGGATCAATAGGCTTGTCCCTGCTTCAAAATAAAATATCTTATAAAATTACTGTTAATTTTTTTACAAAAATACTCCTTCCCCTAAGAAATCTTGTGTGCCTCTGGAATCTTTATTCCCTGTATGTAAAAATAAAAAATATAAGAAAGCAGATGTCACAGTTCCCAAACTTTGTTTCTAAGTCTGTGTTACACAATGTCACTCAATGTTATTGTCACACAATAAACACTCTTGAGAGAAAGGACATGGTCTGTGCTGAGTGGCTGCCAGTGGACTTTGGAGGCAGATGTTGCTGTTAGACTCTGTATGACCATAGCCAGGCCTCTCTCAGGTTTGTCACTGGTAAATTGAGTTGGCAGTCTTCTGCTATGTCATTGACATGCCATATAAATATATTCATTGAAGAACACTGTGAAAGCGTGTGAATCTATGGGAATGAAGGCAACTCATTTCAATTTGACCTCATTAAGGCTCATTTTCTTGTGGTTGTCCTTTAGTCTTCATAATCTCTCTTGTATTGAAATAATGAAAATTGACATACATTGTATTCCATACCTTACATAGGCAAAACTAGCAGCTAACATGGAACACATAGAGTATCTTCCTGTCATGCCTTTCTGCCCTGTCCACTGTTATTCCCTCAACAGAGTCCATGACTCTAAAGAGCTCAGCACTGCTACTTAGCAAAAAAAGAGTTTCATTTTCTGCAAGTTTAACTTTTTGATGGCAGCCTGACAGATGTTACACCTGGATAGGGAAATGGGAACAAGTATATGATTTGGTACTTTTTATGGTAACTAGAGTGTAGCTTGGTTTTTTTTCAACAGAAAAGCCCCTCTCAGGCATTTGAAGGTCATGGCCAAGGACAGACAAAGCTCTTTAACAACTGAAAGGCCTGTCAGGACAAATGATATAGTAGTCAAGCTTTTTTTTTTTTTTTAGGGAAGCAGTCTGGTTGTATATGTGGATATGTCACAGTCACTTCTGTGCTCTGGAAAGGAAAGAAACACCTACACCCAAATCCAAAAAATAGAGAGAAGAGAAGGAATTAAGTAAATTACTTATAATTATCTCGATGCAAACAACTGTCATGCTGTGATAGCTTAGTTCTGAGTAACATCATTTAGATGCTGGAAACTTCCACCAACATAACACTGTCTGTAACATTAGATAACTTCAGATTTAGATTATAAAAAGTGTGTAGAAAATCTTTAAAGATGGAAGCACTAAAAAAATAGAATATCAGGTTCAGCATAAGCAGGAAAGGTGAGCTAGAAGTTGAATCTTCAACAGGCTGGAGGTATTTAGTCTGGTTTAGAATTAGTGTCAGAGAATAGAGTCTATTACTCTATCATTTTACTAAAAATGTTTAAAGGGATGAAAGACTGCATAAAATGTTGGTATATACTTTAAATTCTCCTTTCATTTCCTTGATTTATTTTCCCCCATAGAAATGAAAGTGATTCATATTTAGGACTTTTTTTTGACAAAGAGATTATACTGTCAAAAATTGTTTTCTTATTAAGAGCAATTTTCTCCTTGCTGATACAATAACTGCCATCAACAACATCTGACAGTCATATCCAGGATGTGTGAGTACACTCTGTTTACTGTCATCCTTACAAATATGAAGTGTGAAAAATATTTATTTCTCAAATAAAGTTTAGAGTAAAATATTCTTTATCTAACCATTTGATTTTCTTCAAGAAAGAACATCAAGAGATGTGTCTTAGTCTCTAAGCAATGAATGAGGAGGAAAAATATACATCTTTCAAATTAAAACATGGAAGTGTGAAGAATGATATCAAAATCAGGATTTTCAATGTTCAGAAAATCTGGTACCTAATTTAGTTCAATTAGTTTCCTTAGAGGATAAAAGTACAAAGTCTTTCAAAAAGACTAGATAAACCAGGAGAAATTAATATTAGTCTAAAAAAACCCAGAGTATTTCCCACTTCTAGAGGTAGCAGTATACATGCACATGAAGGATAATGAAAAAAGTTGATTAAGAATTTTGTATCTGATGTGTTTTATGAGAATAAAAGGTATTTTGCCCTCAAACATTTTCTGAATATTTTCCTGATCCCTCATTCAGGATTAATCCTGGCCATTCAATGTCATCTGTGTATTTAGTACAGAAAGACAGTAGCAGATGATGGAGCTAAAAGAGACCTCTCAAGACCTCTCAATTGCATAATCTCTTTTTCACAAACAGACTGAAACACAGTCTTCCTCATAACGGTACAGCACAAGCAGGCAGTCTTCCAGGAATGATTTTACAGCCAAGTAAATCAGTGTTTCTTCTCCTGTAAAGTCATTCTCAGTAGTACTGCTATTAAGAGGTAGCATGATGAAGAATAATATCAAGAAACATGGCATTGCCCCAGTGGGAATGTAGTCGGAAGCAAAATAGAGGAGTTTCAGGCTGCTATTTGTAAGAGATTTAAGCTCTAGTAAACAGGACCCTGCAGAGAAATAAAGGGAAAATATGTTTAACACTTTTTCACCTATTAGAATAGCATCAGTGTTGTTTTACCTTGCATTTCACAAAGTTTGACAATTTCCATTCCAATGCTGCAGTAAATCCAAGCTGTAAAAGAACTCTTAAATCATCAGAAAAAAAAATTAGTAGGGCAGACCTTCTCTAAAAAAATAACTACCAGTAATAATAATATAAACACTAGCATTTGCTCTTCATGAGACACAAGTTCCTGTCACTTATCACAAGCTGAGGTGAAAGCAGCTGCCATGGCAAACCAAAGGTGTCAAGGGCTTGGGCAGCCCTTAAGGCCTGAACAGTTGCAGGGCTCTGCCTCTGCCGGGTTCCTCTGATGTCCAGCCAGGGCTCTCTCCACTTGGAGTGCCCAGACCCATCCTGCCCATTCCCTCCTGTCACTGCTGCAGAGCAGCGTGGCTTCCCCACCACCACTGCGGCTCTTTCCCTGTTGTGGTGTATGTTTTAATTGTTATTTGTTATTTAATTGTTTTAACCCCAAATGTTTTGCTCCTGTTCACCCCTATGTTGTATCCCCCAAAGGTTTTTCCTTCAGAGATATCCTCCCCAAAGTTCTCCCACATAATTTGTTTGCCCTCCTTCCCTTCCCTGTCATTCATGTAAACCCTGCCCTTTTCTCCANGTTGCTGCTACCTCAGAGTAATCCATCCTTCTGCCTTCTTTCGCCTCTTGTCCTCGACATCTTACCACTGTGCTGTCTGCCCTGCGGGGGCTCCCAGCCAGGACTGCCACCCCTGCCGCTCTGAGGGAGCTGCTCTGAAGGGTGCAGCCACACACGACAGCGGCCTCAGCAGCTCTGTGCGAGCCTGGCCTGTGCTTTTACAGAGGCAGCGCGTCATTTCCCTGCCACTGCAATGCGCTCCACAGGCACACTGCCCAGCCTGGCAGACCGGCAACTCCCAGAGTGTCCTCCCACAGCGTCCTCACCTTCCTAAGCCCCTACCTGTGTGTGGAGGCCGCGTCCTAAGGCCAAGCCGTGGTGCAAGGCGCCACAGCTGTGCAGGAGGCCGCCCTGCAGCCCAGCCAGCTGGGAGCCATGGCTCAGGGCTCACAGCAGCGCTGGAAGCCACAGTCAGACACTACGAGGCCTCGCCCCAGGGTGTGCCAGCGCCTTCCGCTGTGATTCCCGCAAACCCAGCTGTAGTGGCGCCTAGCCAAGAGCCTGGGGCTGTGCCCACAGCTGCAGCTGAGCTGGTCGTCACCTCAGTTTTCCTCCCTGTCCCTGTCACTGGGAAACTCTGGGCTGACCCATGTCTCTCCGCCTCCCTGCTGCCTCAGGGCTTCCCCTGTGCTTTGCCTTAATTCCATAACCTGGTCCTGGCTTGTGTGACTTTGTCATAGACCCCTGCTCCTGCCTGGGTTCCACGTTTCACCACATAACAGAAAAAAATTCATTTAAAATGCTGTTCTTCTTTGTAGATGAAGACCGTGCATATGTACATATTTGAAAATTCAGTACCCTATTTTAAGTCCTTTAAGTGGTTGTATGGTCCGGTACTGTCTGAGTGAAGCCAAAATTCCCAAAACAGGTTGGCAAATAAAAGCCAAAGTGTTATTTTAACCATTCCTCTCTTAGCACGTCACATCTGTACCCTATCTCCCTAACCCTTTTTAAATGTAAGGAATTTCTACAGATGATTGATACAGGTGATCTTACACCACAAATGATAGCAAATGGAGGTTAAAAGGAAAAGGGCCGGGAGTCCTCCAAAGTAATCTGAATCTGTGTGGCAAGAAAAGAATATTTTTCTCTATGGAAATTCAAAAAAAGAAAAAAAAAAAATTTAAAAAAGCCCCTAACAACTAAACAGTAATGCTTAGGCTACAAAGTAGGAAAAGTTTATTCAGTGGTTACCAGTGTAACACTTCCCCTGGTATATCCATTCTACATACAACATAGCTAAGAAATTGTCAGCAGGTAACTGAAAACTCTTCAGTTGTACTTTTAAACAAATTCATTTTTTCTAATATAAGTCCATTCCTAGTATTTGGTACAACAATGCAACACCCTTTTTTAGGCTAAGCAAAACCAAAAACTCTGCAGGAAATTAAATGTTTTGTAGTATTAACTTACATGTTGAAATATGGATTACAGTTGCATTGTTTTAAAGTAAGCGTATTTGCCAAAGAAACAGAATATGATGGGATTCTTTCAGACTTCTGCGGTATTAACCAGCTTTGGCTCTATTTATAAGTCCTTTAAATATCAATAACAAAGAAGTTGATGGCAGTGGAAGAATTACGTATATAATCCTTGGACTACATATGTATTTTTGATCATGCTTTTTATGTATAAACATAGTTTAATTGTAATCAGCTACATCTGAATCCTAGAGTGGCTTATTCATGTATTAAGGTATAGTTAAACAAGAAACTCCACAGAAGAGGGATTATTTGCATAATCAAGTTAAGTCTATGCATAGCTGAATAAACTGTAGGATAGTGCCACAGGCAGTTGCTGTCTCAGTAGTTCATGGAGTAGTTCATGGGGTTTTTTCCAGCAGAATAAAAGAGTCACTGTAATACTCTTCTTATAGACAGATTTAAAATCAGTTAATTATTTATAGGAAGTTGTAGCATACACTTAACTTGAGTTAATTGGATTGTTTTTAAATATCCTATTTGACAGTATCCCTTGAACAGGAAGACCTGTGAATAGAGAATAATGCCTCAGCAAGACTGATCTTTAGGGAGGCTGTGTATATCCTGTCCAATACCACTTACAGTACAAATGTGCCAAGTAAGAAGAATGACTATGAATGACAAGTCCACTGCAAGGAAACCCAAGGAAATTTGGCTCATTAAAAGCCAGAATAGCTTCAGATTCTTGCAGCTATTTCGGCAAGTTTAATTTAAGTTTAGTTTATGCAGTGCATCCTGTCACCTAAATGCAAATTTAACTCCAGCTTTGGTCCGCTTTCCTTTATCTGAATTGTCAATATGGTAAATTAAATGTAATGTAACAATATGCCTCTTGGCTTGGCTAATTTCAGACAACGCAGTGATATCAGTTATGTTTGGTCATCTTGAAAATGTAAACTGGAAAAGAATAGTCTGTGTAAGCAATTCAGCCATCAGCTGGAAAAAAAAAAAGAATTTCCTGATGGAGTTTGTGCTTAATAGGGTAACATGTATTTAGTGAGAATTGGGGTAGGTGGAGAGTTGCTGCCATCTGCTGGAAGGATTTATTTCCTGACAAAATAAAATTGGAGGCTTTTTTTTTCTGAGTAACCTAATGAAAGATTAAAACTATCACCATTGATGAAATTTACGTGCTTAACACCTGTGTAGCCATCTAAATGATCATTATTCTAATGGCATTAAGAGTGTAAAATTATGAAAATGGACCTAAATCTCTTTGCAATTCAATGTCTGAATGAAGGACTATTTAATTAAGCCATATTCATAAATATGAACCAGAGAGCATAAATCCTTCCAAAATGGGAAGAATAGAAGATGTAAAAAGAAAGGAAAATTAAAGACAAAGAGGCTTTTGCAGACAACCATTTGCTTAATTTTATAGTATAAATCTCAGTGCTACAGTTTTATTCATTATTATATGTAAAAATACCGGTCCAAAATCCCAATGCTATGGATAGGCAGCAGGAACCTCGCAGTGAATACCCAGGTGTCTCTAAGACTTGGCAGTTTCAGAAAACAAAAAACAAATAAATAAAATAAAAACACACTAGTTTTGTCCATCTGCCAGGAGAGTGAACTTTAGGTCCCAACACACAGAATAGTTAGCACTGCAAAGAGGTTTGATGCTGAATATTAGAATAAGCAGTACTAGGTAGCTTACAGGACCCTGGATATTTTTGAAGAGCTTTTCTGTCTTCATTCTCAGTTCTGTTTCATCTATGTATAGTCCCAAATTCAGACAACACTGGTTATTTCTTCCCAGCTAAATGCCTATAAATGTTAATTTTTATATCTGCCTGGTGAGGATTTCAAGACAGCCAAGTTAGATGTTTAATGATTTAGATAGATTTATGATTTGGATGTGAGTACACAGCCTAACAGATTTGCAGGTTTTAGCCAAAATACCTATAGTCATATATATTCCTAAAAAAAAAAAAAAAAAAAAAAAAAAAAATCCTGGGTAATTTCTTTGATGTCTTGAGACTACCAGAACTCTACCAGTATTATAATTTCAGTAGCCTATTTCGTCTGCTTAGAAATAATGCAACTGGGAAGAAATTGCATGGCCAGATGGAGTGGAAATGAGGCCAGCTAGGATGAGGAAATCAAGCCAGTTGAACCACTTAGAATAATATAAATACAGAGTGGAGGAGTATGGTAAGAGAAATTATGATTATGTGGCCAAATGATAGATTGATATCAGGCTATCATGCCTGAAGTATTTGCTGTCCCAAGAAAATTTACACCAAATTATATTGTAATTTAAACTGCATGGTGAATAATTTCTTTCCTCCTAGTCTGAGGTTTACATTTCATATCTTTTACATCTCATCACTGTTACTAAGTTACAAATACAAGCTGTTAAATTCAGACCGCTGGATTTCAATCTAAGGATTATTTATGGTGCCTTACCTTTTACTTTGTCTTTAAGGCCTTTGTTCATTATCCTGATACTGAGGGCTTAAAAGTGACCAACAGATGAAAGATCATTGGAAGATCATTTTTTAAATGTGCTCAGAGAGGCACACCTCTATCCATTTTACCAATTTATTCTGATGAGCAAGAGCAGTATGTTTTTCATCTTTATGAGCTAGGTTTTGGAAAGTAGAAAATTTGCAGGTATACTTCCATGGTTGGTACCTTCCCGTGTACTTGGATTCACACCATATTCTCATGTCTCTACAGGGCCACACTAGGTTTTCTAGGAGTTATTTGGATAACTGCAAAGAAAAACATTTCTCAAAGAGTGGGGTGCATCTTAATGGGAAATGTAGGACAATATTGATCAAGGGATATCCCAGCTACCTGAAGAAACTACACCAGTGTCAGTGTGATACTGTACTTGGGCTAACTAGAGAGAAAGACATGAAAAGCAGACATAAGAAATGAGGTAAGGAGATCTCTGTGTAATCATTATGATTAAAATTCCTACATTCAGTTTAAGTTACTAATCTTAATTGTAAGTATATATTTTCTGGAGTCTAGAAGACTTACAAAAAGATTAAATGTCAGAGGCACACTTAGTTTCAAGGTATGCATAGACAAATGTTATACAAATATTTTGTCTAGAAATGTCAAGAAGACCAAGAGGTTTTGAAAAACACCTTTGTGTAATTTTATATAAATATGGAGTGAATCTGTGACACACTTTTGCAAGAAATTGAGAAACTACTCAGTCTGGACAAAGCTGTTCCTTGTAAATGAATGTAAAAAAATGTGCAAGGCAGGTTCAATCTCTTACAGCATAAAAAAACTTGCCTTTGTAAAAGAACTTTGTGTTTAGTTGAAAGTACCCATTACTGTCAGAAGCCATGCATGAATTTGGAAAATAGAAACACTCAGACTTTCTATACTCTCTGGTCTTAGCCACCTTAATTTAGTACTGTGTAAGAGAAGAGGCAAACTTGCTGCCTTGCTAAAAGCCACTAGTCTGTGCTGTTGTATAAGAAATCTGTACTAAGTCAATTCCATACAAATACAATGGTAATCGTTTCTATAAGCATGTTTTGTGCCATTAAATAATACCCATAAACAGTTTGGATGAGTTTTAGCTTTTATTGTCCCCTGTCTTCTATATAATGAAAATATTGAATTAGAAAGGATATCATATTCAAAGCATCACATCTGTTTTAATTCCATTTTGATATTTTACTAGAAGTTTAAAAAAAAAATATATATTAGGCTAATGGGTAAATCCTCAAGGTAGGGACTCTTAATAATTCAAATATGCAATAGGAAGGCTGCTTAATGATTAAGTTAAGGCTTCAAATGGGTGTTAGTGCTATGGCAATTTTCTTCCATTATTATACCGATAGTTTAAGGGGCAGAGGAAGAAAACCTCATACCAAAAGTTAAAATATTATTGATACCCTTATTGTACTAACACACAAGTAAAAGATTTTTTTTTGTCTTTTGTGTCTATTTATAAACTGCAAACTGATTCTTGCTACATTTTAGCAACAAATTTGTAATGGTGACTATAGACTATTTTTGTTAATGTGACTTTTGGCTTTAGTCTTTCCTTTTATCCTTAAAGACTTAGATTAACTGTATTATAAAATAAGGCACCAAAAAAAAAAAGTGAAATAAATATCCTTATTTCTGGTTAAAACCATGAATTTTACCTTCCACCATAAGGTAAATTCTTTGCTGATGACACCTGTAAGCAACTTCACAGAAAGGACAGCCTTCAGCATTTTCTTTTATAAACTCTGCAGATATTATGTTTATCAGCAGATAAAGATAATCCTTTCTTGTCTATAATATCTATACCCTATAACTATTTCCACTTCCTGTGTAAGTTACTAACCTTAATTGCAACTATATATTTTCTGAAGTCTAGAAGACTTACAAAAAGATTAAATGCCAGAGGCACACAATTTCAAGGTATGCTNAAACATTTTACAGCAGAAATCTGATTTTGAGTGTCAGCCCAAACTTAAATTACATATAATTTGTATACCAGCAGTTATTTAGCATCCTTATTCAAATACTACACATACAGGAAATATATTTACATTCAAAAAAAAATCTGAAATTAAACAATGCATGAATTTTTCTATGTCCTTATGTCTGTGTCTAATGATCTACATGATCATTATAGTTACCATTCACAGGACTAAACTTGAAACATACTTATCATTAAAAAGGAAAAAAAGTTACAGGGTTTAACATTTTGATTTATTCAGAGAGTCTAATGGAACAGTCAAAAGCAGAAATCCCAGTCTATCTCTTTTCCTGATTCAATTTTATGGCAGGAACTCTCACAGTCTGTATATAATCCAGTTCCAGTATCAGGGAGAAATGTCGGTCCATGGGGAACTTTAACTACACAAGAGTCATTAACCTTAAATGTGTAATGCTGGAAATATTCTCTATCTACTTTAAATTCATATATGTATGCTCTACTCTCAGCCTTGTGGAAGACTCCACTCCCAGGTTTACAAGGCAGGATTCACACTCCTTCCAGCTGAAAAATTCTGTTGAAATAAATTGATTTTCTGAAGCATAATCTAGCATACTGATCTGACCACAAGTGTGTTATTACAACTTTAGAGTATATTTCATTATTTTATAATGAATTTTATTTTAAAAAATCATAATTCAATAGTTAAAATTACATATTGCAGCTAATAGAAAGCTATTTGCTCTAAGTAAGCTAGTTTGCTAATTTTTTCAAGACTTAGTTGCAAGTGTGACAGGACATAAGCCACATACTATTGTGGCTCGCTATGAGGAAAGCCAACACCGGAGTGGATCTGAACTGAAGCAAAACAGTAAAAGGAAAAGTTTTGGGTCATGTAGGAGAAACACCAGGTCTTTACACTGTATTTCCTGAAAGCTAAAAATTGGTGTCCTGGTTCAAGCATTCTGATTTGCTTAACCTCAAAATTAAACTTTACATTAGTGAGTTGAGACCTGGGGAGAGTAATTTTGCCTCTACTTTCATGTTCATGTGTTCACTGCTTTATAGAAGTATGTAGTCTGAAATTATGGAAGCACATACCCACCCGGAGTTCATGGAGGATTCCATGCTGGAGTAGGTGGATGTGCCCAAATGTACGGATAGGAAGCCTGTACTGGAGCAGGCTCTGGGTGGGACCTGTAACCATACGGAGAGAGGAGCCCACACTGGAGCAGGTTTGCTGGCAGGACTTGTGACCCCATGGGAGTCTCACACTGGAGCAGCCTGTTCCTGAAAGACTGACCAAAAGGGAAGGGACCCATGCTAGAACAGCTCACAAAGAACTGCAGACTGTGGGGAGGACTGATACTCAGAAATTTCATGAAGGACTGTTTCCTGTGGAAGGCACCCCACATTGGTGTAGGTGAGAGTGTGAGGAGGGAGTGGCTGAGACAAGGTGTGATAAACTGGCAGCGACACTCACTTCTTGTCCCTCTGTACCACTTNAAATAAGGCACCAAAAAAAAAAAGTGAAATAAATATCCTTATTTCTGGTTAAAACCATGAATTTTACCTTCCACCATAAGGTAAATTCTTTGCTGATGACACCTGTAAGCAACTTCACAGAAAGGACAGCCTTCAGCATTTTCTTTTATAAACTCTGCAGATATTATGTTTATCAGCAGATAAAGATAATCCTTTCTTGTCTATAATATCTATACCCTATAACTATTTCCACTTCCTGTGTAAGTTACTAACCTTAATTGCAACTATATATTTTCTGAAGTCTAGAAGACTTACAAAAAGATTAAATGCCAGAGGCACACAATTTCAAGGTATGCTCTGTCTGTGAAAAATTCTAAAGAGTATAA